>VYZQ01014588.1:0-17714 GCA_013400655.1 Mystacornis crossleyi | reverse complement strand
CTAAAATGGAGTGTGCATTAGAACGTTCATTTTGAATTATGAACTGCTGTCTTCCCAGAAAAAATGTTCAGACACATTAGAGAGCAGCCATGGTGGGACAACTTTTGGTCAATCTCAGCGCTGCTGAACTACACCCTTGAAACGCAGGGCTGTTATCCCAGGCCTGGGGGCTCAGCCTTAGATATCATTGAAGCGCTGTTGCAATCTTTGATTCTGCAGCTCTTAATGGCACCAATAATCTTGACTTTCAGAAGAGCAAGAGTCGTGTTGTCTTCCACAGCCACTTTTGGGCACTTCTAGTCTGGCTGCATTTGTGGAATGTGAACTGTGGTCGAATGGTGAATGTGGAATGTGATGCTGTGATTCACTGCAAGTTCTCATTTGCCATGTTACTGTGGGCAAGTCGTGAACCTCCTTTAAGAATGGAAGATGGAGATGCTAATGGGGAAGTTGAATCGAAAAGTCAACGTTAACAGAGCCTATATTTAGGTATTGTATGTTCTGGGTACTGCATGTTCTTACTTAGTGCCTTACTAAGAGGCAACATATATGTCCTGTATAATGAGTCCTGAGGAATGCTTTGGACCTGTTCCCAATCTGATGGTATTTTATCATGAGGTCAGCTTTGATATCCGTGAAATTATTGCTTGAAATTTTTATGCTTTAAAGCAGAAGAATTAGGTTCTTACATGTGGGAAGACCTTGACATTGGTTGAAGTCTCCCTTGTTCTGTGTAGCTTCACTTCTCAGTGGTAGTACTGAGACACTGCTGGAGCTAAATTATAAAGCAATCCTTTCAATATCTGCTACTAAGACAGTGAATTAGCTGCCAAAGTTCAGGTTTGTTGAGAATCACTCCCTTTCTCCATAATTAACAGAATGCCTTCTGTCATGGCATGGCTAACCCATGACACCTTCACAGGCACAGATATATAAACTCAGTGCTAAAGCATAATGATAAGGCTATAATGATCATGCAACAATTTGCAACAGATGAGTACTTCCTTCATGAACTTTTATTTCATCATTTCGGGAAAAAAAAAAGGAGGCAGGAGGTGAGGATAAAAAAAGCAATATTTTTACTGAAAATAATTACATTAGGTTTTCTGAGAAGTGTTCTTTGTAAGAGACCGGAGTTCAGAGATCTGGGTAAAGGCAACACATTTGAATTTCTTTGCCCAGAGAGTTCCTGTGTGTCAGCTGTGTGTGGTAACTGTCCCTGCATGTGTGCTGTTGGGCTATAGGAAGTGTAAGGTAAAATGTGCTAGCATGAACCGCCAGGAAAAAGGTTTAAGCTAAATCATCCTGTCGCCTTTTGATAAGCAAAAAGCAACCACATACCATGTAACTGCAGCACCCTGGTAAGTGTCATAATTCAGCCAGGATCCTGGGGTGGAACTGCCCTGCTAAAGGAATTAAACACTGGATCTGTAATGTTTCTTCTTCGGTGCCAGTATTTTTTGTTTTCAAAACAGCAGGTTAAATGAGGAAAGCTTCGGTTAGATCTAGTTATCCTGTTAGAAAGAGTGATTATGCAATTTTAAAAGTATTTTGGGACCTGAGTTCTCAGTTCTGGTCATCCCTGCATTCATTGAAGTGCAAAGTCTAGCTCTGTAAATGGTATTTGTTTGACTGGGCAGTCAGCCCTGGCGTAATCCCTAACCCCGACTCTGTCCAAGGAAGGCTTGGGCTGAATTTACTTTAAGGAATGAATATACACGATGATATGCTTGCACTCTACTTCCTGTTTCTTCATTCCTGCCAAGTGGGAAACTGAACAGTGTGTACACCAGCTCCTGCCTGGCTGTCCCACATGGAAGGAACAGCCTAGGGAATGCTGAGTCATGTCAGATCTCACCCTGGTGGGACACAGGTTTTGTGTAATTGCTGGAATGCATTGGTCCTTTACAAACAAATAAAAAATACCTCTAACCTGACTGCTACTATTCTCCCTACCCCTCATGTTTATTTCTATCTGCATGTGTTTGTTTACAGAAAGTTGTTTACATTGCACTTAGCGCCATTTCGGATGCCTTGTAATCAAGTCTCACCCACAGGTATTTGGTAAAAATCAGTGATCCAGATGCCTGGGTCAAACATGCTTTTGTGTGGCACATCATTTTCTCCTTGATCGGTGACCTAGAGATCATACTGAAAACACCATGATTTAGAAGAGCTAAACTGGAGTGAAATTGATTTTTATATTTTCCAGAGGAAGAATTAATTGTTTCAGGAGTTTATCTCCAACATGGCAGGAGAAAGGAAAGGAAAATTAAGGTGGTTGTTAGAAACTTCTATGTTTTCAGACCATCTTTGCTAGTTTCCTCTGTTCAAATTCAAACACTGTAGGATTCTAGGGAGTTTCATTTTTGAAGATTTCACCTCCACCACCTCTTTGTCAAGGATTCAGTTTCACATGTGTGCTTTGATGACTGGTAAGAAACACGTTCCTTGTCTTCAGTCACTACATATTTTTCAGTGTCAATTCGGACCACTGAGTCCCTCCACCAGTAAGTAGGTATCTAGTCTTGCCCTTGCATTTAAAAACCCCTTTGGAAGGATTGCTGATTTTTCAAGTCACTATATTGAGCCAGCTCTGCAATCNCTAACCTGACTGCTACTATTCTCCCTACCCCTCATGTTTATTTCTATCTGCATGTGTTTGTTTACAGAAAGTTGTTTACATTGCACTTAGCGCCATTTCGGATGCCTTGTGATCAAGTCTCACCCACAGGTATTTGGTAAAAATCAGTGATCCAGATGCCTGGGTCAAACATGCTTTTGTGTGGCACATCATTTTCTCCTTGATCGGTGACCTAGAGATCATACTGAAAACACCATGATTTAGAAGAGCTAAACTGGAGTGAAATTGATTTTTATATTTTCCAGAGGAAGAATTAATTGTTTCAGGAGTTTATCTCCAACATGGCAGGAGAAAGGAAAGGAAAATTAAGGTGGTTGTTAGAAACTTCTATGTTTTCAGACCATCTTTGCTAGTTTCCTCTGTTCAAATTCAAACACTGTAGGATTCTAGGGAGTTTCATTTTTGAAGATTTCACCTCCACCACCTCTTTGTCAAGGATTCAGTTTCACATGTGTGCTTTGATGACTGGTAACAAACACGTTCCTTGTCTTCAGTCACTACATATTTTTCAGTGTCAGTTCGGACCACTGAGTCCCTCCACCAGTAAGTAGGTATCTAGTCTTGCCCTTGCATTTAAAAACCCCTTTGGAAGGATTGCTGATTTTCCAAGTCACTATATTGAGCCAGCTCTGCAATCAGGAGGGAACAGGAACAGCTGTGATTTCCAGTATGATGAGGACGGTTCAAGCCCTGCGTAACACCTAAGGTTGTAATCCTTCTCTCTCTGTCATCATTCTCTTCTGGAGTTCTTGCCCTACCACACTGTGGAAAGGTTTTTCTTTATTTAGAAGATGTGATCTTTAAGTCAGAGAAGAGTCATTGAGAGGTAATGCCAGTCATTAACTAGAACAAGCATATGTTGCTTAGTCATGAAGTGACACACATCCCAAGGGAACGTTCCCGTTACTGGATTCCTGCATGCTCTGTAAGAGATCTCTTGAAGTCTCTTGTAACTAAATATTTACCAAGTCAGAGAGAGGGAATTACTTCCTCTCTCACTCAGCTGCATTGTCACTGAGTGTGGTTCATTTCTTTGCTTTAACGGTTGTGTAGTTATTTATACAAAACTGTATAAAGTTATTTAAACAGTTTACCTAATAGAGACTTACCCAACAGCCTGTGTTACACAGAGTTACAGTCCCCCGGGTTAAATTCCATTTTAAGGGCCTGAAACATGATCTTCCATCATAGATGAAAATACTCTAACCACTAAACTGAGAAGCTAAGTGCTAAACATAGTGGGAGAAAAATCTTGGTTTGGCTTTTGTGAGCACTGTGTATGTCTTAGGGATGGCTCAGAGCTGACCTGCAGGGTCCCTTTATCCTGGTGAATGTGCTGGAGAAAGAGCCTGGTTGAAGATTTCTGCTTTGGGACTTTGCTTCAGTCATTGGCATACCTATGGAGTGATCCTAGGATAAGTTTGAGGACATCAAATCATGAAAGTGTACCTATATGCAGTGTCAGACAGCAGCTGTTGCAGACATCCATTGTGCTTAGTCATAAATTATCACTTGATGTTGCATCTTTTCTAACATGTTTTTATGTTAAGTTGGAGTTAGTGATACATGAATGGATTAGTTATATGTGTCCCAGTATTGTCATTTTAGAATGAAGACCAAAAAAAAAAAAATGGTGCTTGAAACAGTCATGAAAGTATCTCAGTTTCCAGGGAATAAACAGATCTAAACAACTATTTGCAGATTTTTAGGTTCTTGTTCCTAAGAAAGACACACTTACTCTTGTTCCTAGATGCTTCTTGAAAGTGTGACAAGAAAAAAGCCTGAGTTCATTTCAACTATAGATATAATCACAGTATGCTTGGTGGATACCACCATAACCCTTCCTCTCGGAAAGGAAGGATTTAACAGTTGGGGGGGTTTGCTTCTAGGAGCATTTTTTCTATAGACTCTGGAAGTCGGGAAGATGTAGAGGCTTTGCAGCATGGACAGAAGCTCAGGAAAGCAAGTGCTTTATTCAAGTCTTGGCAGGTAGTGGGAAGCTGAGCAACCTTTTGGAGAAAACCACGAATTTTCACCAATTAGTAGTGAGGCAGTACTTACTCACTACACAGAGCAGTATCACCTGATGGATCCGAGGGCTGCACAGAGCTCTCCAGAGAAAAACCAACTGCTACAATTCAGACTGCTACTAAATAAACCCTGAAGAATCAAAGCACAAACTGATGCCTCTGAAAGCTGTGCTTCTGTGTTTCTGCCCAGCTCTGCAATAACTTCATTGTCTTGGTATGTTTAAAATGCAGTGTGACATGAAGGAAGGGGAAGAAGTTTTTGGGATTATACTTTCCTTTATGCTACTAAGCCTATTAATTAAAAATCAAGTTCAATTTCATTCCAGGTCTCCATTTGCTCAGTTATTTGGGGTAAATGCAAAGTGGATTTAGTGCCATTATTTCAGATGTGTTCAATTAAGTCAGGATGTGGCCTAAACTACAGCAAGTACAACATATTTTTCCATAATTCTCTTTTCAGTGCTTATTTCAGTTTATGCTGTAAAACATTGCACGCTTTCTCTACTTGTCTTTTTTCTACAAATGTTTTAAAATAAGTATGGTTGAAGTTTAGGCCCGATTTAATTATTTGAATTTGAGAGTTTTTTCCTTGTCTTGGCAACAGCAGAGTAGAGTTAGGACAGTCTTTGGGAGGGTCTCAGTATCCCTGAGCAGGGACAGCTTTACGGAGGGTGGACAGGGGGGAAAGGGGGCTGAAACTCTCACAAACTAACAGCAAACCTTTCGCATACAAGGCAAAACTTTACAAGCAGTGTTCCCTCCTGCTCTGCTCTGGGGAGAGGTCTGTGGCTCAGCCAGAGCCAGGACAGCCTCCTGGGAACACCTCACGTGCAGCCTGGCTGAAGGAGGGTCTGTACCGCATGGTGAAGGGAGCAGGTCTGGGGAAACCTACCTAGCCAGGGGTACCCAGGGCTTCCCCTTCACTGGGCACACTGAGATCTCCTCCATGGAGGAATGATCTTGTCGGTTGTTTGTCCCCTGCGAGAAGAGCAAATCAACAGTGGTATCTCAATAAAGGAATTTTCTTCACTTGCCACAGGGGCCTGAATTCTTGACTCCACGTAAGCATGACAGGTCTCACAGGCGTATGGCTCTTCTCCACAGACCTACACTGAGTGTTTGGCCTGGTGAGTGTAAAAGTTCTTACATTCCCTGGTGGGATGCTTCACACGCAGTGGTGATGTAGGAGGTTCTACTGGAGCAGCCAAAGCAACAAATTCAGCAGCACCCCATTTGAGATGTGTGTCCCCTTTTCGCAGCACACCCAGCTCCACCAGCAACCTCATCAGCAGTTTGTGAGATGAGTCCAGTCCCATGGCGTTGCAACAGGTTCAAGACCTCAGTTTCATTCAGTTCCCTGCTCTGTACTCAGGTCTCCCCCAGTACTGACCTTCAGGGTGCAAAGTAAGCTTGTGACCACAGTCCCTCATCTGGCTGTGGGAGGGACGGTGGCTGAGGCAATGTGAGGACTATGCCAGCAGAACCATGAGGCAATGCCGAAGGGGAGCTCATGCTCCCCACAAAAGAGGACTTCTGATTTAGTGTGTCCCGATATCCTGGGTGCAGGGCTTTCTCAGATCAAAAAGTTGAAGATGTCCAACCGAAGATGTTGGACTAGATAACCTAGAGAGGTTTAGATTAGATATTAGAAAAAACATGTTTTCACTGAGAGGGTTGTAAAGCACTGGAACAGCCTGGCCAGGGAAGTGGTGGCGTCGCCATCCCTGAAATGTTCAAAAAATGTGTGAATTTGGCATTTGAGGTCTTTGTTTAATGGTGGATGTTGTGATGGTACTAGGTTGATGGTAGGACTTGATGGTCTTAAAGAATGGTCTTTCCCATCTTAACAATTCTATGATTCTACCTGCAAAGGTCCCAATCCACCCAAATCATTCCATGGTCTTATGATTCCATGAAAGAAGCACTCACAAAATACAGATTCCTGTTTAATCAAGTGTGTTTCCCAAGTACCAGGTTTGATATGGCTGTTTTCAATTCTATGTGAAAAAATCTTCGGATTTATTAAAGAACCCTAATCTCCTTAAAAAGATAATTAGTTGCCCAGGATTTCGATGAAAAACTTTTGAATAAAGGTTGTAGAAGAAGTGTTTGCCTAGGTTCAGAATGCTAGTTTAGTAGAATAGCAGCATAATATATTAAAGAAGTTTTGCCCAGGAGTAGTGAATGCATTAAAGATTACCTTGGTACTTTAAGTTCTTAAACTAGGTGTCTGTGGAAAGAGAAAGCAAATTCTGTGTTCAGCACCCTGGCTTTTGCTGTACAATGCATCCAGCAACATTAATATTTACCTTGTACATAATTTTCCCTACTTTGGACATGCAAATACATAGTCATAGCTGTAAGATCATTTTAATTTTATCAGGAGATCTAGTCTGCCAAATCATGCAACTGGATTGTTGCCATGGTCATGACTTATAATGAAAGAGGATCTTTTAGCTAAGCCATGAAATACGACTCCAGTGAGATTGGTCAGATGTATAATAGATGACCCCTTGATCTGACGGGACCTAATGAGTCAGAGTGATTTGTAAGTAACATGTTTTTCATGCTGCATGTATAAAAGAGTGACTAAAAGAATGACCCAACCCTCGGAGTGAGTATGCAAATAAAAAGGGAAAACTGCTCATATCCTGACCAAATGGCAACAGTCAGGTCCAGTATTTGGATCCCCATTTTGCCAGTCCTTTTTCTAAAGTTCAGAGATCTTCACCAGAATAAACGGTATTCTACAGTTCTATTCACCCTGTTACCCACAACATCCACAGATTAAAGAAAAGCAGGAACTCTGACAACAACAAAATACTTCCAGTCTGAGATAGAAATAATTGTTAAACAAAAGGAAGAGAAATATTTTTCCTTTAGACTAAGACCACAAATGGGACATCTCAAGTATGTGAAATTGGAATTTAAAATGGAGATCTGCAAATAATTTCAGCTATATGGCTTTTGCTGCATTTGTTATAGCACAAACTGCTGGCTGCAGAGCTAGTGCAGTGCAATAACTCCTTGGAAAAATACCTTTTCTTTCTCTGTTCACATTTGTCAGTCACCATTAAGGAGCTCCTGCATTAAAGTGATGGTTGTAATGAGGAAAGGAAAAGATACTGGACTAACATCTGAATAAACAGGATGAGATGATCCACGAGTGACTTATCAAGATCATTTTTACCCATAATTGTTTTAATGTGCAAGTCAAAAATTTTCTTAGTACAGAGACAGCAATGTTGGGGGTTGATTGAACTTGTAGTGAAATGTCATCTTAATATTTAGCTAAGCAGAAAAGCCTTATTTTAAGTTTGTGAGGGGAATAGCTTAAACAGCAAACTATTCTGCTGCTACTGTTCCACTCAGCCAAACTTCTAAAGTGTAATTAAAACCATATCCATCATATAGCATCTTTTTCCCCTCTTCTTGCCAAAAATATTTCAATGTATATTAAATGTTTTTCTTTCTAACCAGAATGAGTGATACAAGCTCCAGAGGGCACACAGTCAGAAACTCCTCAGTTTTAATTTCAGCTTCTATGTAGCTTTTTAGCTTGTTTCCCTTCTCTGAAGGACAGCAATAGCAGCCTACATAACTAATTTTCTCTCATGATGATTCCTATTCTTATTTGGAATGTGGAAGGGAGCAGGGAGCCAGCAGAGCCCATGAGGTCCAGTATTTTCAGCGATTCAGGAAGGAGGAGGAATTCTGATGAAACCTCTCTGTGCTAGGTCCTCTGGGCACAGATGCTGACAGGCAGTTTCTGATCCAGATCTGAGTGCCACCTCAGAACTACTGTCTCTGGACTTGGTTGGTTATTTTGTGAATAGCTGCTGTAGGACCTTGCTGGTGGTATTGGTCTCTCTCCCTCTGAAAGCCCCAGCAGGATAACAACACAGTGCTAACCTAATTAGCAACCAAAGCCATGGTCATGTCGTGATGTTGCCACACAGCCTTCCTCAATAAAACTTGTGCACAGGAATCTTTGGTGTACAAAATATATATCCCACCTCTTTTAGGTCACAATTTTACCTTTCCATGCTCCGCATGACACATTTGTGTCCAAGCAGTTAAAATCTGAACTGAAATCCATAGAGTCACTTCCAGGGTAAGAATGAATCTGGCCTGAGTAAGGATGATATACTGCTTCAAAAAATTCAAGAGGCAAAGCGAGAAAAAATTAGAAACAGGGGCGTGCCATCCCTGCCAGAGGAGTCTGTCACCTTCTCTCACCAGCTGCAGGAATTTGTGGCTGCTTCCCAACCCAGCTGCCCTGGCCACAGCCCATATGTGCTTACCTGGGCCTTCCCCTGGACGCGTGCCCTGTGCAGCACTGCCAAACTGTGAGCTCCATGAGCTGTTCCTCCCTTCCTCTTCTTATCTGCTGGCACCCTTCAGTTGATCATGCCTTCTTCCCCCACACACCTTTGCCATTAGCTCTCCTTGCCTTCATCCTCTGTCCCAGGGCCAGCACACAAGGACAGTGCTCATTGGAGAGAAAAGAGAAGGATTAATCTATATACCTATTTTCTAGGCAGAAAAAGCAGCAGGGTAGAGAAGACAACAAAATTTTACTTTGAAGGTGTTATTTTATTTTTTGTGCATGTTAGTTGTATACACATCTGAATGGCTTGTGCCAGCCATATGGATAGCAAAATTTCGTGTTTCCAAGAAGTTTCCTATTTTTTCTTTAAAATGGCTGTCAGAGTTCTGGGGTTACATCGCTAAAACTGACCACAGGGGAATGGAATAAATTTAAACTCTTGATTTCCACATGAAATATTAAGTAAACTTCTCAATTAAGCAAATCAGCAGAAATTACCTGTGTTTTAATCTGAATTTTCCTTTGTGGGTTTTTTTTTTTGCCTCAGTCTGATTACACTCTAATACAGTCACTTCTGTTCTTGTCCTTGCTGCGAATGATTCTCCTGCTTGTCTCCCAAAACCACTCTTGGGGTCAGCTACCTGATGTTCCTGTGTTCTGGATGTTTTTCCATTGTCTCACACTCAGAAAGTGGGAGGTCAGTGCCTTTCCGAACACCCTGTTCCTATTTCAGACAGATTCCACCATATTGCTCAGTCCCTTGCTATTCTACAGCCATTATGAACCCAAACAGTTATATCTGGCCTATTGGTACCTCCTTTCAAGACCAGAAACTTTCTCCAAGCCTCAAGGTATTGCAGCATAAAGTAATTTGGGATCCTCAAGTAGACAGTATGAAGATAATAGATTTCCTTATCTGTCACATACACTAATGCCACATTACTCTCTGCTGCTCTCAGCAGCCCACTAATTTGTCAATCACAGCTGTCAGAAGACACTAATAATTCCAACTCCCTTTCCAATACCAGTAACTTCTGTCACTCTGCTCAGCTCATTTCCCATTTGGCCTTTTCCCTGAGCCACATGCAAAGAATTTTGATCACTGTATTAAATTCTCTCCTTCCTTCAACCCCTCCCCCTCAATTTCTACTACTACTTTGCCTCCTGACTCATCCCAGTAGACCCTTATGCCTTCCTGTCACTTAAAACCCCTCCTATAACATTTGGTCTGGGTTCTCCATCATCACTGTTATTGCCCATCGCACAGAATTCCTGAGCTTGCTCTGTAGTGGAAACCCCTCTGCACTTTCCTCTCATCAGTCCCTCCTTTCATGTTGACAGTCCAGTTGCTTCCTGTTGAATCTCAAAAGCTCCCTTTTCAGCAAGCAAATCGTGATACCACCTTTGTTTCATCTTTCTAGGGTTTTTACCAAATACAGTTGAAACTAATTTTAACTTTCATTAATATTTCACAGTGGGTAATTAATAGCCTATTACTACTGCTTGTCTTTTTTCTTGGACAGTTTTTATGTGTTCTTGAACTTGGTATTGCCTTGTGCACTGGTTATTGCTTATGTACTAGCTATGCAGACATCACTATTGGCAGTCCATAGTGATTCCCTTTTAGTACCATAACTTCTTTTCCATGGCAGCCCAGAAACGTCATATCAGACTGTGTGGACTGTTTGGTCCTAGCTCTTTCTCCTCTGCAGTCATGAAAAGGAGGTTCAGGGGTGACTTCATCACTGTCTACAATCACCTGAAAGGAGGTTGTAGCCAGGTGGGGGTCAGCCTTTTCTCCGAGGTAATAACATAGGACAAGAGGGCATAGCCTCAAGTTGCACCAGGGGAGGTTTAGGTTGGATATTAGGAAAAAATTCTTCACTGAAAAGGTAGCCGGGCATTGGAATAGGCTGCCCAAGGAAGTGGTGGAATCACCATCCCTGGAAGCATTCAAAAACATGTGAAAATGGTACTTGGGGACAGGGTTTAGTTTTGAATATGGCAGTGGCTGGGTTAGTAGTTGGATTTGAGCATCTCTGAGGTCTCCTCCAACATTAACAGTGCAACAATTCTATGTCAGCTTGCACCAAAAAGTATTTCAGCTGAGTCTATTCTGACTGCTGGGACTGGATCAGGAGCTGTGAACAGATTGTCTTGTGGAGGTCTATAGATTCACAGAGCTTAGATGGAAACTGGGCCTAGAAAGCCACAGGCTGACACCGCTGAAATTGGCTCAGAAAGCTGAGCAGAGGCAGACTTGTGCAGAAGTGTGCCAGGGGAAGGGGAATGTGCTGACTTGCATAGCACCAAAGCTAAGAGCAGGATGTATTGGGATGAAGCAGATATAAAAAGGGCTGCCTGGTGCAGACAGCTGAAGGTAGAGTGCAAAATAGGCTCAATGTTCTGATTCTAGACAATTTGAAAGAAGGAGAATTGCAGACAAGCAGGCTTGTTGCGTAACTTACACACTGGAGAGTGAACCACTGGATCAATGCCTTGCCACCAGTGGAACCACAAATGCGGAGCCAGAGCCAATTCACTTTCATGACTTGCCATACCCATGCTACTTCTGCCAGGATCTGGGGTGGGACAGATGAATTCTCCCACAGTACACTGTAAAAACACTGACAGAGGACCTACACAGCCTACTGCAACATTACAAACCCTAAGCACCACATCTGGAAAAAATGGAACAGGGTCAATGCATGACTTCACTCAGGCACTAGTAAACCCCTTTCCCTGCAGTGCTTGGCCCCTGTCCTGTCATTCTCTCTTATGGTAAGCTGATACTGTGGGAATGTATTGAAAGTGTCCCTCTCAAATTAGTGCTGTACCAGAGAGACACTCTGGCAGGGGAGTTGAGGGCAGGGAAAACCCATGCACGCAAAAACTGTGTTACTTGAAGGTATGGAGTCCTGTGCGTTGGTGTGCTTGGGCTGTGGCATAACAGCTCTCCTGAGAGAGACAAAACCGATTAAAAAAAAAACAATAATGGTGTCTGAGGGTGAGGTCAGGCAGGAACCTGAGCAGAAGCAGGCACAGTGTGTAGTGCAGAATTGGTATGCTTGTATGTCCCACCCCCTCTCCTCCAATTTTTTACAGTCATTTAGGCTTGACAAATGCTAATCCTCTAAATTGGGATTAAAATATTGCTTCAGGTGCTTTGGCACTGAAGACCATTCAAGAAGTCTGAAGATCTCATCCACAACTTTCCATCTGTCATAGGCCTGGGCTGTACCTGCTGTATAGGACTTTGGCCACCTTTCTGCTGAATGTTTAAGGACTGTTTGAAGAGGGAGCAGGTCAAGACAGAGAATGTGTAATAGCTGTATTTTGCTGGAGTTTTACCAGGAATTGCAGGCCAAATTTGCCTTGTGACCCTGCCCCAGTGGGGGAATTTTTAATGTAAATTTGCTTCCCCAGTTATAAAATCATAGACTGGTCTGGGTTGGAAGAAACCTTAAAGATCATCCAGTTCCAACCTCCCTGCTGTGGGCAAGGACACATTTCACTAGACCAGATTGCTCAGAGCCCCATCCAGCCTGAACACTTTCAGGGATGGGCCTTCTCTGAGCAACATGTTCCAGTGTATCACCACCTTCACAGTAAAGAATTTCTACGTAATATCTAATCTAAACCTACTCTCCCTTTGGTTTCAAGCTGTCTCCCCTTGTCCTATCACTACATGCCCTTGTAGAAAGGCCCTGTCCAACTCTGTTGCAGACTCCCTTTGGGTACTGGAAGGTGCTGTAACATCTCCCCAGAGCCTTCTCTTCTCCAGGTAGAACAACACCAGCTCTATCAGCCCGTTCTCACAGGGGGGTTCCAGCCCTCTGATCATCTTCATGGCCCTCTTCTGGACCTGCTCCAACAGGTCCACGTGTTTCCTGTGCTGAGGACCCAGAGCTGGATGCAGCACTCCAGGTGTAGTCACACAAGAGCAGAGTAGAGGAGGAAAATCACCTCCCTCGTCCTGATGGCCACGCTGCTTTTGATGGAGCCCAGGACATGGCTGGCTCTGTGGGCTGGAAGTACATGTCAGCCAATACCTCCAAGTCTTTCTCCTTGGGACTGCTCTCAATCCATTTGGTCCCCTGCCCTGTATTTGTGCTTGGAATTGACCCAAGTGCACGCTCTTACACTTGACCTTGTTGAACTTCATGAGGTCCTTGTAGACCCACCTTCCAAGCTTGTCAAGGTTCCTTTGGATGGCATCCCATCATAACATCTATTTGTACACCAGGCCTCCACAAATGAGACTAACGTATTCCTTGAAGCAGGACGTATTTAAAATGCAATAAGCCTGAATAACTCAGACCTATGTTAGGAATTGCCATAATGACTAATGAATCATCATGAAGATTGCATCTGCCATTCACTAGTACTAGTCATAGAAAGATAAAATTTTACATGCAAAAATGAGACTGGTGTCAACCATCATACTAGGAAAGGAAATATCTTAATTGGTCAAAAAGAAATGCCAATAATAACGTGTAAAAAGTAGAAAAGAAAGCAGAAAAGAGAAAATAATTCTGGACCCATTTTGCAGTTTAGTAAGAGCACTTCCTAGGAGACAAGGCAGGCCTAGCTTCTTACGAGGAATTTTTTGCTTGAACAAAATGCACAAACTGAGTTGGGTCTCTGTTATGACCCATCCCTGAAAGCACAGGTAGCCCGGGTTCTTGGTAATAGATCCCTTGAGGTAGATTGGAGTGAAATGATGCTGAGTATATACATATGTAGGGTCTATTTTACAACAATTTGATTGCAAAGGGAAACAGGTATGCAGCCATTTGGGTTGTTATTATCTATAGTGATATGACAATATGAAAATATCACTTCAGAAAATGTATAAGAAAGAGAAGGAAAGGATAAGAGTAGAAATCTCACCACCACCGGCCTCACGAAGAAACTTGGTTGTTGCAATTTCGATGTGTGATAGGCAAAGTGATGGTCGCAGTCTTGGTCAAAGTGATGGCTGCAGACTGGCTCCATCAAGTGGTGAGGACAACCCCAGGGAAACCCATAGAACACAAAATCTATTTGCTTTATATTCCTGCTCATGTGGGAACGCCCAGGTACCTCCCCCGGGGCAGGGTGGGGAGGTTTACACTGGATGATGTATTTATGTGCATCATGGGACCCTGTGGGAGCCCTTCACACTTTCTACGACAACTCAGCTGTGCATCACACCAGGCAGTCGAGTCAATTATGGCCCATTATGGCCCATCAGAAGAGATGAACACCCTCAGGCCACACGTGAATGTTCCCAGGGAGGGGGAGGAGGGGGAGCTCCACAACCTAGCGGTTTGTGCAGGAGAGGACGACTTACCATGACAAGAGGCACCATCATCTCCACAGGATTCGTCTCCTGTCTCACTCATAGCCCATCGTTCACCCACTGTCTTATCAGATTAGAGGTTAGCCATTACATACACAAAAGCTCACCTCCTCCATTTCAACAGAGCAGTCTGGCATCTCCACAAAAGGGGGAATGTTTTGAATCATTACCCCGAAAGAGTTCAGTCTCTCAGCCTCACAATGAAGTAGCCCAAGTGCTCCAGAAACTTTTGAGTTTCAGAGCCAGGCACTGTATGCTGTCTCTTTTTGTCTTCCCTTGTTCTTCCATGAATTCGACCCTTTTTTAAAAGTCTGTCTTCAACAGGAACAGTACAAAAAGCTCTCACTATAAAAGAGCTTCTGCTGTAAGATCCTGGAACCTTCACAGGCTCAAAAGGAAATTGCAGTCAGGTCTCAACTTGCCTTATGCAACCCCTAGGTACTGAGATGAGATGCAAAAGGCATGAATCTCATCAGCTGCGATTTTGTGTGAGATACCTCTGAGCTTGTGCTTAACTCCATGCTGTCCACCCTTGCTAAACACATTCAGCGTATTGCTGGACTCAGGCTCTCAAGGAGCAGAACACTAGTTAGGCACAGAGACATTATCACATTGTAGAACAAACATGACTTTAGGTTGGAAATAACAATCAAGCTGTTCAGCTCAGCCTAGAACATTAGATATGTTGTGATTCTTCTAGAAAAAAAAAATTAAAAGACCACTCCAGACAATCAGGCATGTAAGCAGTTAGGACAAGGGAAGTACAGTTCACTCTGTTAAGAGTTTGAAGGCTAAGTTCACTATGAAACCTGAAAGTTTTAAGTTCCTTTGCAAAATCTATGCATTCATACTTACAAGACATTACTGGTAGATGATGAAGTCATTTTTTACTGTAATCATCTCATGTTCTCAAAAACAGAAGTACCTTTCAAACACTTTGGGATGGAAACAGATCTCCACTTGTTAAAAAGTGAGTTGCAGACATGGAGCCAAATTTCCCTGTCAAACTTGTACACATACTGGATTTATTTGTATGGATGCAGGGTTTGGCCAACATAGCTTGTCCCAGTGTTTCAAATGGCAGTAGGATGCTCTGCTTTGGCTAGCTGTTAGTGCAGGGACTGAGGGTATGTGGCAGTAAGGTAAATAAAATAGTGGACTAGTAGATGGGCTGAGCTCCTGGGCTTACAAAACCAGTCTTGCTGAGGCTTCGGCACTATTTCCACCTACATGATTGAGGGTTGTAGCCACTTGCAGCCACAGTTAGCTGGGTCCTCTGGGAACCTCTCTGAGGACTCTTAGTACTGCTCTAGGAATTGGTTCAGACCTCATTTCCTCTTTCCCTCCGTGGAAGGGCTCAGCCTGCTGACACATTTAACCCAGTTACCCCCAGCTATGCATGTGTGCCAGTTCTGTCCATTCAAGCTTGGTGCCAAAGCAAGACTTCAATGCAGAATGACGTCTTTTGCAAGACATAATAAAAGATGCATGAGACGGCAAGAGAGATGAGATGAGATGAGATGAGATGAGATGAGATGAGATGAGATGAGATGAGATGAGATAGGAGATGATCCACAGCTTTGGTTACCAGAGAAGATGAGTTCTCTGAGGGGGCATCAGAGCAGCAGATACCCCAGGGTGCAGAGCTGTACTCTGGAAGGGTGTGTGTTCATCCACGCTTGGAAGGGTCAGCAGAAACTTCAGCACTTCTACAGGGGAACAGAATCCTTCTGGTACTTTATGAGAGGCTTTCCCTGATTCTCTTCAGAGCACACCCGTGTGGAAGCCTTACTGCTGCTAAAGCAGACAGCTACTGAGGCTGAAGCCAGGTCTCTCACCTGACTGCTTGGAGGGCTGTGGCTCAGCGACACAGAGCACGCAGACCATATGGTGCCCAGATGATGTATAATAGCATTTATTTAGTGGCCTGGGAGTTCTGATGTTTCACTGGCTGGCAAAAGGAACAACTTCCCTCTAAACAACAGTTACCAACAGGTGCCAGTGCTTGTGTTTGCACTTTTGTGATACCATGCCCATGTAATGCAGCCCAGAGCTGCGTGGAGGGGCTGTGCAGACAGCGCCACAGAATGACGGTTAGCAACTCCATGACAGCATAAGCCAAAATGCAAGATTAAAGCACAACATGTAGTTAGCAAACAAGGTACAATTGTCTCCTTTTGTCATTAGGCTGTGGGATAAGAGAGGATAAGGCAGCCTTGAAATATTTTGGTTGCCGCTTGTTATCTAGAACCTTGCTAGCAGAAAGCTGCTAAATCAGCCTAGCCAAGCCAGAGGTGCAACTGATGTTCCAATGAATTAGAGAGGACCCAGAGCTCTTTAAACATAGCTTTTGCCACTTATACTAAAGAAGTGCTTATGACTTTTATCATGGAAATGCCATAAGACATTTAGTTTTCCCGCTCACACACCAATCCCCATTGTGCTTGACATTGCACAAACATGGAGAACTGCTCACCTCTCTGGAGCTCTCGGAGCACTGGCACAGAAGCTGCTCTTCAAACAGTTTCTTTTGCAGTGTATTAGGAGGAAATATGCTCAGCCTAATATAAAAATACCTACTAAAGTCAACTCAGGAGTCTGTCTGTCTTTCTCCCAGTAAAGATGTAGTTTGTTTCAGGAATCCAGACTACTTCTGACTATGGATGTCAGGACAGACTGGCATTCCCCAAAGTTTTTCTCTTAACTCTGCTCTAAGTACTTGGCTAGAGTAAAAACATATTGCATAAGATTATATAAAACAAGACTGTACTGTGCAAAGTGCCCCAAATTATTTAATCAATATGTCTCATGGTGTCTGGATGATTACACACAAAATGCCAGGGGCAAAAAAGCAATAAAAGCAACAAGACACTAGAAGTATTGTTCAGATAGCTGTGTAATAATCTTAGGCAATTTAATTTTCTGTGTTGAAAGTTAATTACTTACTTTAGGGAAGCACCAATTTAATGTCTTCAGTCAACTAAGTGGCTAAGATTCGTTAAAAGGAGTCCACATTACAAATACCTTCATGCCACATTGCTTTTATTTCCAGGGATAAAACTCACCTCTCACCCCCAACCAACTTCTGTTCTAAACAGATTTTACATAGTGCTTTTCTCTGTAGCTTTTGGAAAAAACCACTCAGAATGAAGTTTTGTGGACCATGTAAGAACATGCCCAGATGTCACAAGTATCTAACATTCATCAGCGTATAGCTGAGAAATGCAAGGAAATTCACCAAATGAAAATTTCAACTGCAACAGAGATAAAATGGGGCAAACTGTATAGGCAAGTCATTAATATAATAGCGATTAGAGGCTAAAACTCAAGCAGATTGTACCTTAAAAAAAAGAACACCACCACCCC
>VYZQ01014579.1:28939-42357 GCA_013400655.1 Mystacornis crossleyi | reverse complement strand
GACCCCCATCCAACTTGGCCTTGTCAGCTGGTTTTATTCCTTCTGCAGCTCACGGAGCGACTGTGAACATCTCTGAAGAACTGAGCTTGGAAATGGGGAACATTCATAGGGATGAATGGCTACGGGAAAATGAAATCTCCTCCGCTGCATGTTTGCTCTGTGTTTTTGCTCACAGGTTGATTGTCACTGGAGAGCAGATGCGCTGGGGTGGAACCTCTCAAGGGCTGGACGGAGGCGCTGGGCTTGCTGCGTGCTGCCCCGGCTGCCCCGGCTGCCCCGCTCCCCTCCTGGAGACACCGGGAGCTGGGCCCCCAGGCTCCTGCAAGTGCATGCCAAAGGCACACTCTTTCCAAAAGGGAAATGGTCAGGCCTTGGAACAATGCCTGTGCAGGGGCAATGCCAACAGTAACAAAAGAAAGCACGTGTGTGACAGATTATGAATAATTGATTCTGGTGACAGTGATTCACAGATGTGACATCACTTTTGGGTGCATTAGGATGCTGAGCATCCTTTGGGGGATATTAGGAGTTAGATGACCCAGGGAACTCAAAGATGCTAGTGCATAATTTATTTTACGGGAGTAAAAGGAGACTGGAGCAGTCCACGGAATTCTGATCATATCCCTTGTCTTTAGTCGTGTCTCCCTCAAAAGGGTGTTCCAGCAGAGGTATTATATTCTTATGTAAAAATTTCAACTTTCCACAGAGAACATTTTTCTCTGTGAGCAAAATTCAAATTCATTATACTTATAATTAAAAGCTCAATCTTTTTAAATTATTATAGCTCACTGAAGCAGGAGTCCACAAATAACAGGTCAATCAAAAAAGAGACACACAAAAGTTGAAACAGATCACTGAGCTTCATTCAGGAACTGGAGAACAGCTTGAATCCTGGTGCTCAAAGGATCCCTCTGAAGTTCAGTCCTGTAAAAATCACACTTTCTCTCCTAACCCCTACACCAGTAGCATGTCCTGCAAGAGTATCTCTTCTTGCAGACTGAATTTGTTGGTGATATCACCTGCAGTGCCTGGCTGCTGGCTGCTTTCTGAGGCTGAAAACCCCTTTTGATGCCAGCCTTTCTCTCCTTTTTAGTGGGTATTCGTTACTCTCCTTTCTCTGAGTGAGTTTCTTTTGTTCCACCTCTCTTCCCCTCTGGTTTTGTTCCTCTCCTTTCCCCCCTAAATTGCGCAGCTTTCTAGCAGCTTTTATCTTGTGTTTCTTTCTTTCTTAGAGAATTTGAGTGAAAATGAAGAAAGCACCTCTTAAGGGAACAGACTGCATGGAAAGTTTTTTATTTTGCAACTGGATTAACTCTTTGATTGTCAGACATCCCTCTATAAAGCACTTAGGATAATAAGAATCATGATTTCTTTTACTGAGGTCTATTGGCTTTGGTAAACATGATTCAAAGTTTCTTCTTGTTTTCATTGCAGACAGAGTATTTTCCCAAAGACACATCCATGGAAGCATTGCACTAAGTTTTTATGTGTGGATCATGTACAATAACGTTATTTCAGTATTATATGGGACTTCAGTAGCTTTATTTTAGATGCTACTCAACTAGAAGAGTCAGGAACTTAAGCTGCTTTCTCGTAAGAGCTCCTTGGGACCACCCTTGTATTTTGATTTGGCAAACTGTGTTAAGACTGTCACTTAAGCCTCCATTGAAAGCAAACTTCTGCTAGGTCAGAGACACTTCAGAAGTGTAGTTCAACATGGACCTTCATATCACCGGCAGTACATGGAAACCCCCTCCTTCAACCCCTGTCCAGAGGAAGCCTATTTGGGTGGCAGCTTTCTTAGGCAAGGAAGGCTGGTAAGGACAGTGTGTAATCTGAATTCAGCCTTCTCACACATTATACTGCAGCCACTGAGTCCATGGTCAGCCACGGGTCTGTGGGAACAAGCAGGGACCAGAGGGGTAACCAGGGTGTCAGGCATGAGCAGCAGAGGCTGCAGAAGCCCCAGAGGCTGGGGCTGTGCCCAGGATGAGGAAGGACAGCCAGACTGAAGCTGTTTACACCTCTGCTGTGGACTTGTACATTGGCAGGACATACACAATTCCAGACAAGTATCTGGTCTTATCAGGGAAGCATTAGCTACCACATAGCAAGAAAGAGAGAATGTCTATATTTCTTAGCCCTGAGAGCATGTCTGTTTGGCTTGTAGACTTCTTTTATTTCCTGAAATGCGACTCACAAAGACTGTGAGACAACATAACCCAGAGGCACAATCCATAGGGATATATCTGTGTACATGTTATTAAGCATCAAAGGTAAAGTTAGACTAGCAATAACCCGAATAATTAATTGAAGTAATAATAAGTAAAATAATTCTGATTCCTTTCTTTCTTTTACAAAGCTCTTATTATGCAGTGTGAGAATGATCAGAGAACTAGAAAATGATCAGAGAACTAGAAAACACGACCTACAAAGAAAGATTGAACTAATTGGTACTGTGCAATCTATGGAAGAGAAAATGAAGCAGAGACATGATAATGGCTTTCAAATACAGAAAAGGCTCCTGCAAAGAAGGGAGCCTTACGTTTTCTGCATCCCTGATGAATAAGACAGAAACCAGCAGGCTTTATCTGCTGCAATAAAAGGTTCTGGCAAGACATTAGGTAGCACATTGACTCAGTTAAGGGAAGTAAAGACAGCAAATAGCCCACTTTGGGAAGGTCCATCTGTGGGGTTCTAAAAGAAGAGGTTAGAGAAATATCCATCAGGCTGTCTGGCCTGCTCTGGGAGACATTTTAAGGTCCTTTCCAGCTCCCTTTTCTATGATGCTACACGTTACATATACTTATGAAGACTGTTTATACGACAGAAGGCCTCCTGTCTCACCTCATCACACTTAAATGAAAATTCTGGCATTGGCATCTGTCAGAAAAGTATCAAGCTGATCAGGCCTTTCAAGAACTGAGTACAATGCAGGGATTAACACTGCTGAATGTTGTTTAATTCCTCATATGTGTCAGGCCTTGCTGCAGCGTAAACTCATAGGATGGTACTGTGAGTGAGTGACACGTGATACACACATCCAGTATAGGAGCCTCACAAACCAGAGCCTGGAATAAGAAAACATATTAATAATGTGTTGGGCATCTCAGAATCAGGGGACAATTCAAGAACTTGCTGCCAGCGGCATTTTATATAAACCCAGTACCATATTTTCAATTGGGAACATCAGGAATCAATGTGCAACCATATTTAAGAGTAGAGTTCTGTGGAGGTGCCCCCCGTGGGGGGAGGGGCCCTAGGATGGGAGTCTGCCCTAGGACATACAGGGTTTTTCCCTGTTCCCTGTACAGTACCTAAGTCCTGTTCCTATTGGCCATTCATGTTGCCCCCGGCCCCCGAGAACTGTGGTTTTCCCATGAGTCTTGAGTCTGCATTTTGAGCCCCCAGCGAGGGAGCTGGGAGAACAAAAGATCGATAAACATCCATGCAAATATCGTTTCCCTGATTATTTCCACAGGCATATCTGTCTCCGGAAAGGTTGCTGGAACCCCACAGCAACAGAGGTCCCCTGCTACCATTGGGGCACCAGGCACAAGCAGCCTCCTGTACTGTGGGGTTCAAGAGAGGTCTGTCAGCCTTCTGCAAGATCACACAACAGTTTTATACAAGGAGGTCGTGAGAAATTTCATGACCAGTTAAAGTACAAGGGGAATTACAAACCACAGAGGACAGTTGCTGTATTCACATCAGTTATTTTAAACTCTCCTAGATATTCAATTTTGAAGCTTTGAATTCTCCTTTGAGGGAATCAGTGTTTCTTTGCAGACTCTCTCAGTGACTTGGGTGCCCAAATTAGCTCCTAAGTTATATAGCATGAGAAACTCCCTGTGTAATTATGGTGATTTTTGTCTGCAATGCTGTGTTTAACATCCTAACTGGTGAGCAACAGTTTACTGAATCCAGAACTGGTGATCCTTGCATTCAGACAAAGTTTCATCAGTAGCTGGATTTCCATGACGTGGCTCATGGCCAGTTTCTGGTCAGATCAGTGAGGCTCCTAGCTGAAATACCTTGAGAGTGAGCTTGGCCTCTTGCAGTCCAGTGACAGCTTGCTCAGGGGAGAAGTTTGCAAAAGGAATATTAACCAGCTTTAAAACCTGACTTTCTGCCCAGCCTTGATTCACTTGCATGGGAGATACATACATACATATATATATGTATAAAAATGTGACATATAAAGCCTTTGAGCTACTTGCCATGTAGTATCCACCTGGTTTGTGACAGACAGGTAGTCTTTGCAAATGCAATTCATTAGACATTTACAAACAGGTGACTGACTTGCTGGCTGCCGGGTTGTAAACCCTTGTTTCTCAAAAGAAAAAAATCAGAGACCAAAGAAGCGTTTCTGAGTTTCACACAGCTCCTACCTAGAAAGGCCACATGCAAGCTCGATAAACTGCACGGTGAGTCCATGTAGTCACTCATCCCTCCTTACACGTGATGGGTAATGAAATGCCATGGTGGGACAACAGTCCGAGAGCCTGTTTGGAGCAGACTCATTTGGCAACGATTCTTTGCAAGTCAACACCATGTAAGAGCCCAACAGGCATAAATGAGTGCATGAGATGTGCATATTATCCTCTCCTCTCTTGCTGATTTACAGCACTTCCCAGTCGTTCTAGCAGAGACACCCACAGCTTCAATGTCTTATATAGTTATGCAGGAAAACTTCCTAGGCAGAAATTTCCGCCCTGAGGTTTAAAGCGCACCATAAGCCTGCATCTGCTCTGCATGGATGCAAGACTGAGGTTCCCTCAGACAAAGTTTTTGGAAGCTATTATAAGAGTCCCAGTTTTCAGACAGAAAATAAGCCGGTGTTTAAAGTACTTTAGCAGATAGTCAAAGGCATTAGTATAGGCGTAAAGTTAACCCCTTTTTTGTCCTTAATGGGTGTCTTTTCCTTCCTATTTTATTTTAATACCTACATCACAGTCCCGCAGCGTAGATGGAAGATTTGTACTGATTTCAGTGGGATCTCAGTGGCAGCTCTGCTTGCTTTATCTTTAGCCATGTCAACATTAGCTTTAATATCTTTGAATAGTGTATGTGCCAACACTTGCTTCCATTTTCTACCACCTCTCTGATTGATCTGCATGGGGATTTGCTGTCATCTGTGGGTAAGTGATGGACCTTGCAACAAGTTAGATTCCTTGGCTCTTAATTGTCAGGAAGCTTTATTTCCTCCCCCTCATTATTTGAAGGGTTTCCAATTCAGGCAACAAAGTAATTAAGGGCACTGGATTTAACACTGACTGTAACAGGACTATCCATCCAAATTTGACTTACATTACCTAATTTTGATTTTTTCCTGCAGAACATTTACAAGGCCAGGCAGGTGTATTATCTCTGCATACCATTCATTATCAAGCGTGACTGGAACAGGTGGCAACATACTGATGTGTGTTTAATGGAACAGACGTTTGAATGCATATTTCAAAACTGGGAAAATTATTTCCTTTGTAATGCTGTCAAATCATGAGCAGTGACAATTTCAGGAATATGCTACCTCATCCCAAACTGTGTCTCACTTTCATGTCTAGCAGCTGCCAACCAGTATTTTACTTTTCAGATTTTTGTCGTCTTCACTGATGCCTGCTGTCTGTGCTTGGAAAAATTACATGAGTGGTTTCAGTGTGTAACTTACTTGTTTTGATCCAACAGCATGTGGCCCTGCCTGGACTGAATGACCCCTGCCTGACTGTTGCCTTAACCTTCTGTACCTTTCAATCCACCAGCATTTGAAGTCAGTGGCAGCTGTATTTATCAGAACTCTGACCTGGAAGTCAGTCTTGTGCCAACTGCTTCTGCATGTCTGGGGAGACCACCCCGTTTCACAGGCAGTCCAGATGGCTGCAGCTGTGGATGGGAGCATCACAGTGTCCCTTCTCCTAACTGGGGACCCACTCAGTTCATGTGCCTTTTCAGAAAGGTGTGTTTCTCCCAGCTGCATGCCTTCCTTCTCATAGGACAAACATGGAAAAGACTAGAGGGTTGCACAAGAAGTGGAAACTTATTAACACTGTTGGCATTAAGTATGTTAAGATATTTAACCCAAGTGCTGGTGGCCCAGTTCTGTCCATAATCAGAGGAGGGAGGTGTGCACTTCCAATGTGGAGCACCAAGGGGAAATGCACAAAGTGCTCTTTGGTCTATGATTGCCACACTTACAGCTCTAGCTTTCACTCAGTGCTCATGATGCCTGAGTCTCTAATCCTGCAGACTCAGATCCAATTTTCAGCTGCAGCAAGCTAAAACCCTCAGAGAGTCTCACTGGTTTCAGCAGAATTATTTGACTGTGTAATGCAAAGGCTGAGTCCTTTCTTTTAACACAAGCACAACTAATTTTGGTCTGTTTAAATTCGGAGTCCTTCATGCTCCTGAGAGTCATACGAAACTGTTTTTGCAGAAAAGATGCACAACCCCCTGATGGAGATCACACTGAAGTCAATGACCACCTGTCTGCCTTACTGTTTCAGGCAACTGCAAGTTTCTGGCTGACTTGAGACCACAAATAAGGGGTTTTAGTTTATTATCACCATTTTGGAAGCATAAGGAATTTTTTTTAATTTAACTGAAAACCAAAAATAGGTGACATTATAAATATTGTATAAGTCAGTTTTCATAATGGTAATATTCAGAACTGTTTAAACGAGCCAAGGTATTTGTAGTAATTGACCTAATTCTTGAAACCAGGGGATATTTTTAAAAAGAAATTTAATTAAATATAGATAGAAGACATATATTTAACCGGTATCAGATATTTCAGAAATGGAGTTATTTTTAATTCTACACTTTAAGTACTTCTTAATTCTTTTGAACTTTATTGTCAAATACGTAGAATGTTAATTAAGACACTTCCTCCAGAATCAGGTCACAAAGTGAGTTAAAACAACACAACTTATAAAACAGTGTCCATTGACATAGACCCCTCATAGCTCTGAAATCTTAATGCCACAGAATACTGACAATAATTTTAACTATATTTAATCCTTTCTTGTGACTTTCTTTTTGACTAATCATACTCCTACCCCATCAGCATAGTCACTAGATGGCAGGGGTTCAAAAGAAGTGTCAAAACATGGTACAAATTGATTTTAGCCCAGCTAAAACAGAGGATATAGGAACATTAGGCATTTTGAGGCAATGGACCAATAAAATATCTCAAGAAGAATCAGCAGCCACTGGGCAAGGTGGGAAACGTGTACCAAACATTCCAAATACATAAAGGAAAAGGCTTCAACTGACTGAGATTTTATTACATGGTAGTGGAGTCATCTCTATCATTGTTGGTTTTGTTGTTTTGGCTTTTATGGGATTTTGGGAGGGGGTTCTTTTGCTTTTGTAAACTGGAAATGAGCAAAGACAAAAGACATTTTTTGTTCAGTGCAAGCACTGAACTGTCTCACACAGATGTGCTACTATTCCAGCTAGCTATCTACCTGAGGGAGCCTAATCTGGGCAGGCCAACAGCATTTAGCACCTATTTCCTCTACAGCTGTTACACATCAAAACTTCTGATCTTTAACTTCATGTCTAAACACAAATGCTCTCAGCTAGTTCAAGACATTCAGCTCTCATGCTTCGGAGTCGTTTCAAAAATGATCATAAATAAACAAAGAATCAAAGAAATGCAGCAGAATGTTAACTTAGGAAGAAAAATGCCTGGTCAGATCCCTTTTTTTCACACTACATTTCCAGCATAAGGTCAGCTGTTCCCTTGAATTTCTCCTAGAATCAGGAATGTTGCAGAGATTATACCAAGAAAAGTAAATAGCTAAGAAAGATTTGTGGCATTTAAAAAACAAAAACTTTTTAGAATTGTTTATACCCGCTTCAACATTAATAAAGACATTGACCTATTAATAAATGGTAATTAACTTTAATCATCTGACTGGTGACTTAAATAATCTTGTTATTCATAGGTATGAAAAAGGAAAAACAATGTTGACATTCTCAACATGGTTGAGAATTAATGAGCTATTTCTGTGCAGCTTCTCAATAAACTTTGAAAACTCAAAAGAAATTGGGAGGAAAACCTTTCAGTTCATTCCTTTCTCTTTAGAGTTACTGAGTGATGCTCTGGACATGCTCAGGGTTTGGATGGTGTCCTCACCTCAAGCTTCATGCAGACCATAGAGGCTCTCCTTTGTAAACTGGTCTGTGTTTTGGACATTTGTCTTTCTGCTAGCTTTCATGGGCTTCACTCGAATTCTCCATTTTGCCTGACAAAGACTGGAGTGATTGCCACCTATTACTGGAAATTTATTCAGGAACCAAATTGTGTCAGCAAACACCCATGCAATAATTCTTTAATCCTGACTCAGTCATTCTCTAGGAAGGTCACAATTATAAGCAGTTGACTGTAATTTGTGTGCTTTATTTTCTCCATGGCTAATTCGTTAGCTAAGATGTCCACCTTTATTTACTACACTTCAAAGAAACTGGGGATTGGTTGCTTCCTCAGAAGCGCAGGTCTGACCCCATGTGCTGAACATGAGGCTCACACAAATGATTTGTCGCAGTGTTAGTAGCCCAAATGTTGCTGCCAGCTTGCTTGCTGCAAGTTGCTTCTCTCAGTTCCTTGATCACGATGTACCCGCCAGGTGATAAACTGATTTAAATGGCAATATTGCATGACTCCACAGCATCCACAAGATCTCTTCAGATTAAAAACAAAATGAATACATCACACACCACCTCCTACCCTCCAAAAAAGACACAACTAGACCCAAAAGAGCCAAACAGACCAAAAGGCAAAGTCGACTATGAAGGACCCAGCCATAAAAAGAATGCAATGAGACCTATTAAAGTACCTCAAGCTGGAAATCTCAAGTAAAGGCTGCATCACACTCACTGACCATATGCCATAAATTTCACTCTCCATATGGCACAGCAAGGAAACTTGTTCTGTAAACCAAGTAACTTATGAAGTGGGGTAGAAACAGACACCAACCAAACAAACCTGACATAGGCATAGTGTGGAGGGGAGTCTGGACTGTGTGGTCCAGAAGGTCATATAAAGCACAGAAACTGGTTCCCTGAGGCTGTACAAAGGTCTGTGAAGTAGTCTCTCTTGGTCTCAAAGATCCTGCTTATGTTCACTCAGAAACACTGTCTTCAGAGGGATCACGTTTGGTGCGAGGTACAAGTAGGTGGTTTTAGGGCAGGGTAGCAGTGTGATGTGAATGGTGGCTGGACCCTCACCTCCCCTGCCTTCACCCAAACCCACATTCTCCAGTTGGAGCCTCTGTGAACGACCCCCTTCTCCCTGGCTTTGCTGCTTGCCTTACTAACAGGGGCCATAAATACTAGGAGCATTCAGCTCACATAGATAAAACCTAAATTCAAAGAGCACGGTCTGTCAGACCGAATAAAACCGGAGGCTGTCTCAGTGCATAAGTGCAGCTGTACCTTTGCCCAATTTACAGTACATTTTGAAATGTACTTAAATAACAGTCTTTTCCACTGCAGTCAGTTATAATAGTCATTAGAGTGCTCTGCATCAGCTTGATGCGCTCATGAGCCTGAATAGTAGCAATTTATTACCCACAGGGCCATGCAGCTTCAATCTCCAGTGGCACAATGAGTTTTCTTTCATTACTATAGAGACATTTCGGTGCGTTCATTCACCTTCCCTGAAGACAGTCAGAGTGCCCCAGTGGGAATTAAGCACACAAATTTTCCACACTGTGTGATACACCTACCAATTCTTCCACTGCTATTTTATAGGATTTAGAAACCATTTTCGAGGGGAAAAAAAATAATTCTGAAACCTGATGGTTTTGGCATGGGCTGACCCACTCCTTCACTACACCTTACTGCCCCCAAAAAGCTGGGTAACCCAAAGGTTTAGTTCTGTCTTTCCTAGTGGAAGCAAACCCAACAAGGATACTCTGGAAAGCAAACATTTCTAATATTCCCTGAGTGAGACAAGGGTCACCAATGCAGCAGAGCAGTTTCTTACCCAAGTGATACATGTCTTTTGACATTGTTGATGACGCAGGCCTCCCTAAAAGCAATGCTAAATGGTCCCTGGAGTCTCATAGGCAATACCAGCATACCAAGTGCTGGTATGACATGTTTTTCTTTTTTAAAACTCTGCCTATATTTGAACTATTTATTTAAGACTCATTCTGACTGTAGACAAAATGTAAACAGATTTACTTTTATTTAGTCAGCTTATTCCATAATCAAAATAATATTGCTGCATTTTTAAGCCTTTCAAGCAAAATATAGAGAGTACATGAGGTTTACCAGTAGTATTCCCAAAGATTCACAGATCCCTCCAACAAATTAGTAAATATCTGAGTGACTTATGACAAGGGAAAATACAGTTATAAGACCATTGCAACTCAGTGGAGTTTTACTCTTTAGGACTGAGAGTTGACTGGATAATGAGTCAGTCATAAAGTTTGTGGCCTGTGCTAAAATCAGACAGGGATGAGTTGCCTGCTCTAATGTGCTCATTAGGGACAGAGTAAGTACATCCTGGTATGCTTGAATAGAACAATTATTTTCCGCTGCAATAGAAATGAATTAGCAAATGCCAAGTGAAAAGCTCTGTTCTGAGTCATCATTCATCAGGAAAGATTTGTTCACAGCATTATAAAAGCTTGCAAGATCAAACGTTTATATAGGACTGCATTATTCGTGCCAGCAATCAACACTTGCAGCTCTTTGACACACCTAAATGAAGTTTGCTTTCATCTTTCCTCCCAGCACTTGGAATATGCTTCAAATTATTGTTATCAAGATATAAGTATGGTACTGTTGCATTCACAGGTATTTACTTCATCTTTTTTGAATTTTCCTGAGTGGCAAAGTGTCGCGGTGATATTGGATGGTAAAATGCCGCGACCTTCCCAAAAGTGTCTCTAAGGAAGTCACTCTGTGTATCCAGCACACTTGCACACACGCGTACGCTTTCACACCGGATAGCTGATCAAATAGGCCAGAGATGAATGAGCAGAGAGAATCTTCACATGGGGTTCCACAGGAAAGATCTTTTAATGTGTCCGCACTCGTGCAGGGTTTTCCAAAAGTGCCACGAAAGCAATGGGGGTCTGGGGGAAGGGAACCAATCAGAAAGCTCTGAGAGCGTAACAGGACAGAACAGAGCATTCTGGGGAAAGCCATCTCAGTCACCATAAGCTGGAAAGGAACCTAGGACTGATCCCATCATAGGACTCCCTTCATTCCTCATCCAGCAGGTCTACTGGCCTCCACAGCAAAGTTATGAAAAAACAGTGGACTTGGCAGCGTGTACCCACTGGGAACCTCAGCCAGTGCACCCTGAGGATCCCAGACAGGAACCCATGTCCAAGACACCATCCACAGCCAAATGCAGACCTGTTTGTGATAGGCTAGGAAAATCCCAAGGAACTAAAAACCATCTGCTTCTGTTCAAAGGTTAAAGTGGCCTTGCCCATCCCTTAAGGGTTGCAGGACAAGCTGCAGTATGTGTGGTGTTGGAAAACAAAATTAAACTTACCCTACTACAGGGCCCTTATTTTCAAAAGACAAAAAGAAACAGCAAAAGCAGGCTAAAAGTGAATCATATCAAATTTACCATAGCTACTGAATTTCTTCTTATTTAGCTGAAGACAAAGTTGATATTACTGCTGAACTCATAAGCTTTATTAAGTAAATTACATTGAAAGATAAGAAGCTATGGAAAGTAAAATTTTTTTTAAAATTACATTATACTAATAGAATTAAATCCTGGGAATTAACATGCACAGTTTAAAATTTTATCAAGTACAAATAATCAAACTTGTTAATTCATTTCTTCTAGGCACAAAATTGCAATTAAACCAAAATTATCTCCTTGGTACACAGTGGATGCACTACCAGAACTAAAATGGTGGATCACTTTGCACCATTTTTTGCGTGTGAGGCCGTCACAGGTTTGCACTACCTAGGAAGCAGCTTTGACCGAGACACTCTTCAATGCCTAGTAAATAAACCTTATATTAAAAGCATGTACACATGCTACAGTTTTGCTACTAATGCTTTCAAGTCACATACCAAATGGTTACCTGCTTCAGGCAAATCCAGGCAGGCACTCAACAGCCTTCTAATCAATCTGGGCCACACCTAAAGTGGCCTCTCACGTTTTGGCACCGTGTGGTTATCCTGTGAGCCTCAAACCTCTACTGTGAGTCTGCTGGAATGCTTTGCCTCCAGCTCTTGCACTGCCCTGAGGGTCCTCTTGCTGTCTCAGGCTGTTCTGGAATTTTCCACCATAACATGGCCACTTTTGTCATGCTTTGCTTTACACTGCTTTGCTGGCTGGTTCACGCTCGCTTTTGTAGTGCCCTTGTACTTGCCCCAGAATTTTTCTTTGAAATGAAAGACTCAGTGTCTGAGCATTGCTTTGCTGCTACAAATCTCCAGTTAGAAAACAGTTCTGAGGTAAAACTTGTCTGTTCCCAAAGCTGTGGGTCCCCCACTTAGCGTGCTGGCATGCTCTACCCAGTGGGCTCTCTCAGCTGTGTTCGAACATGATGAAATGAGGGAGATCAGAAATGCGTAAGGAAAAGAAAAGCATCAGGTTTCCCTCCTTGTTCTGTAATGATTTTCCTAACATCCTATCACTAAGGACTAGTTCTCAGCAGAAAAGCCTGAATCTTTCACAATACCCTGGAATTTAAAGATGATAATGAGTAAATAAACACATGAAAATGGTTAAGGTGAGAAGGCAGTTTCCGAAATTTTTGAGAGAAAATGAAGGGGAGTAAAGGGGCAAGGGACTAAGGAAGCACTTCCCCCCAAACCCCTTTCCTGTCCTGCCTCCTCCTCCTCTGGTTGCTGTTCGTGGGAACGGGAATCACGTGGTTTAAAACGGTCCTGATCCCGATATAGTGCCAGATGTTTAGGTTGAAAACTAAAGCTGTATTCCGGGCGGCTGCTATGTCCACAGCGGCAGCAGCCAGGCGTGGCACACTCGGAAGGAAGCCGCTCTCCGCCGCGCTCGGGCGATGCCGCTCGGACGCGGGGCAGCCGCGCTCCCCCCCGGAGCCGGGCCCGCGCCGCCGCTCCCGTGCGCGGGCGGACGCTGCCACCTGCCGGGCACGGCCGGGATCGCACCGCCCGCCTCTCGCTCGGCTGCTGGGGCCCACAGCCGGCCAGGGAGGCCAGGAGGCATTTGCCTGGCGGGTTATTCGGCAGCACAGATCTCTGGGACCAAGGTGGAGGTCCCTTCTGGGGGCAGTCCTGAGAGGGAAAAGGGGTAAGCCCTCATCCGACACAGCAGGATGCCGCTGTTGAATCGTAGAATGGTTGGCATTGAAAGGGATGTTAAGGATTATCTAGTTCCAACCCCCCGCCCTGTGCGGGAACACCTGCCACTAGACCAGGTTGTTTAGAGTCCACTCCAGCTTAGCCTTGAACAC
>VYZQ01014579.1:0-28112 GCA_013400655.1 Mystacornis crossleyi | reverse complement strand
CATTCCTCATCCAGCAGGTCTACTGGCCTCCACAGCAAAGTTATGAAAAAACAGTGGACTTGGCAGCGTGTACCCACTGGGAACCTCAGCCAGTGCACCCTGAGGATCCCAGACAGGAACCCATGTCCAAGACACCATCCACAGCCAAATGCAGACCTGTTAGTGATAGGCTAGGAAAATCCCAAGGAACTAAAAACCATCTGCTTCTGTTCAAAGGTTAAAGTGGCCTTGCCCATCCCTTAAGGGTTGCAGGACAAGCTGCAGTATGTGTGGTGTTGGAAAACAAAATTAAACTTACCCTACTACAGGGCCCTTATTTTCAAAAGACAAAAAGAAACAGCAAAAGCAGGCTAAAAGTGAATCATATCAAATTTACCATAGCTACTGAATTTCTTCTTATTTAGCTGAAGACAAAGTTGATATTACTGCTGAACTCATAAGCTTTATTAAGTAAATTACATTGAAAGATAAGAAGCTATGGAAAGTAAAATTTTTTAAAAAAATTACATTATACTAATAGAATTAAATCCTGGGAATTAACATGCACAGTTTAAAATTTTATCAAGTACAAATAATCAAACTTGTTAATTCATTTCTTCTAGGCACAAAATTGCAATTAAACCAAAATTATCTCCTTGGTACACAGTGGATGCACTACCAGAACTAAAATGGTGGATCACTTTGCACCATTTTTTGCGTGTGAGGCCGTCACAGGTTTGCACTACCTAGGAAGCAGCTTTGACCGAGACACTCTTCAATGCCTAGTAAATAAACCTTATATTAAAAGCATGTACACATGCTACAGTTTTGCTACTAATGCTTTCAAGTCACATACCAAATGGTTACCTGCTTCAGGCAAATCCAGGCAGGCACTCAACAGCCTTCTAATCAATCTGGGCCACACCTAAAGTGGCCTCTCACGTTTTGGCACCGTGTGGTTATCCTGTGAGCCTCAAACCTCTACTGTGAGTCTGCTGGAATGCTTTGCCTCCAGCTCTTGCACTGCCCTGAGGGTCCTCTTGCTGTCTCAGGCTGTTCTGGAATTTTCCACCATAACATGGCCACTTTTGTCATGCTTTGCTTTACACTGCTTTGCTGGCTGGTTCACGCTCGCTTTTGTAGTGCCCTTGTACTTGCCCCAGAATTTTTCTTTGAAATGAAAGACTCAGTGTCTGAGCATTGCTTTGCTGCTACAAATCTCCAGTTAGAAAACAGTTCTGAGGTAAAACTTGTCTGTTCCCAAAGCTGTGGGTCCCCCACTTAGCGTGCTGGCATGCTCTACCCAGTGGGCTCTCTCAGCTGTGTTCGAACATGATGAAATGAGGGAGATCAGAAATGCGTAAGGAAAAGAAAAGCATCAGGTTTCCCTCCTTGTTCTGTAATGATTTTCCTAACATCCTATCACTAAGGACTAGTTCTCAGCAGAAAAGCCTGAATCTTTCACAATACCCTGGAATTTAAAGATGATAATGAGTAAATAAACACATGAAAATGGTTAAGGTGAGAAGGCAGTTTCCGAAATTTTTGAGAGAAAATGAAGGGGAGTAAAGGGGCAAGGGACTAAGGAAGCACTTCCCCCCAAACCCCTTTCCTGTCCTGCCTCCTCCTCCTCTGGTTGCTGTTCGTGGGAACGGGAATCACGTGGTTTAAAACGGTCGTGATCCCGATATAGTGCCAGATGTTTAGGTTGAAAACTAAAGCTGTATTCCGGGCGGCTGCTATGTCCACAGCGGCAGCAGCCAGGCGTGGCACACTCGGAAGGAAGCCGCTCTCCGCCGCGCTCGGGCGATGCCGCTCGGACGCGGGGCAGCCGCGCTCCCCCCGGAGCCGGGCCCGCGCCGCCGCTCCCGTGCGCGGGCGGACGCTGCCACCTGCCGGGCACGGCCGGGATCGCACCGCCCGCCTCTCGCTCGGCTGCTGGGGCCCACAGCCGGCCAGGGAGGCCAGGAGGCATTTGCCTGGCGGGTTATTCGGCAGCACAGATCTCTGGGACCAAGGTGGAGGTCCCTTCTGGGGGCAGTCCTGAGAGGGAAAAGGGGTAAGCCCTCATCCGACACAGCAGGATGCCGCTGTTGAATCGTAGAATGGTTGGCATTGAAAGGGATGTTAAGGATTATCTAGTTCCAACCCCCCGCCCTGTGCGGGAACACCTGCCACTAGACCAGGTTGTTTATAGTCCCCTCCAGCTTAGCCTTGAACATTTCCAAGGATGGCATAGCCACAGCTTTTCTGGGCAACATTTTCCAGTGTCTCACCACCCTCAGAATAAAGAATTTCTTCCTAATATCTAATCTAAACCTACTCTCTTTCCATTTGAAGCCATACCCCTTGTTCTATCACTGCATGCCCTTCTCCAGCTGCCTTGTAGCTTCCATTCCTACCTTCCAGGTCCTAGAAGGCTGCCCAGCTTCTCTTTCTCTATGTGCAAAGGAAATGCTGTAACACCACTTCAGTGAAAGTTAAACAGAAAAACCAATCTGTTCACCTCCTTAACCATCCCTAAGCCCTTGGCTCCATCTCCAGCCACCTGTACACAGGGACAAGATCATGGACAGCTGAGGTCAGCGAGTGCCAGCAGCCCGCCCAGCCCACCACGTGGAATTCCCAGCACACTCCCAGTGCCTAAAAATGCTATGCCCATCCCTGTAATGTCTGGTGTCCACAGCAGGAGCTGGGTTTTTGCTTGGGATCTTCTACACTCAGGAAAATTTGAGATAAACATTTAACACATTTTATGTTTCCATTCGGAATTAAAAAGTGACAGAGAGTAATCTGTTAGCTGGAACAAGTAACAACTTCGTAAGCTATCCAGGTTGTTGGAGGAGGGACAGTAATACCACGCTGCTCGACGTTTTTACAGCTGGAAGAAGAATTAAAAAGGTGCTTTAAGCTGATAGGCAGAGCACTGTGCACGGCAAGTAGCTACATTTCAGTTTTCTGGTTTATACCCCCATACACAAAAATTGCTTTGGAAAACAATGCTTCTTAGGAACTGACTGCAGCCTTATCAAAGTCACTAGCACTTCTATTGGTACTTCTCAGAACAAGTATCAAAGCTCAAGGACTGTATATTATGTTAAGTAGTTCAATATTGGATATAAAACAGTGGCGCGAGTGCTGGGGAAAAAAAATGCAGCTTATTTGAAGAGTTATACCAGCTGAGGGAAGTCATGGGCAATCGAGTGGGGGAGAATTTAATATTTCACTTTCCCATATGCAGTATTTAATCACTTGATATAATACATAAGTCCTTGATCTTTGATATTTGGAGTACCACATAAATTGTCAGTTTTTCTGAAGCATCCTTTTGTATCCAAAGGAATGTTAGGTAGAAAGGATCCGTCAGTAATTCTCTGGCTAAATGAAATGCTGGAGGAAAACTCCAATAAAATAATGTAACTACACTACACAATACAGCTATTGTCTAGTATTTGAACTCCAGGCTCTTGCATGTGCTTATACAACTAGTGATAATCCATTCAAAGTGAATCTGCAGAATGAAGCCACAATATTCAAAATCAGCATCCTCTGTACATTTGCTATGAGTGCTAAAATTGATAGTGATCTTCAGTGCCGCTATCTAACTTAAGCCCTGCAAGATTTGTGTTTTCATCAATTTGTTGGCTTAGCATGAGATGTGTTTTCCTGGCAGATACAGATTTATTTAGAGGAAATGGACACCTGAACTGTCAAGTTATTTATATACTTTGCTGTTTTCCAAGTGCTATTGGGTTGGCACTTTTTCCCCCAGCGCATTTCTTACACCAAAAAAAGCCTTTTTGTTCCTCACTCATGCCGAGGTCTGAGATACAGACAGATCACAAACCCTCAGCCACAGCAGTTGCACACATCTGTGAACCAAAGGGAGCTGAAAACTCATGTGGGTGTTTGGAAGACTCAAGTCTTGTTCTCCAGGCTGTGCCAGGACATAGATGGAGAGAGGAATGTGTGACACTGGTGAAAAACTGGGGTAGGTGACACGAACCTGTTTCTCATTCCGTGACATAACCCAGCCGATGCCAGGAGCATGAGGCTGTTATTCCTGTCTGTCCTGAGACAGGGAGCTGTCTTCCCCGGACAAGGAGGAGGTTGTGGATACTCTCTAACCTAAGCACTGGAAAAGGAGAGCTAATTCTTATTCAACTTTAAGTCTAAGATGGACAGATAAATGGTGGAAAGGAGTCTCTCACAACCCGATGCTTAGTCTGGATCAACAGCGTTCCATCCAAGTTCATTCATATCTCTGCTCCTGGAGGCTGGCAGCAGTGTGTTGGGAGGGGAGAGGCTTTCTGGCTGGAGTTATAAAGAACAAATGGTCACAGTATCAATCTATCCCCAGTTTCAATTCTCTGAACAGGGTATAGGCCAGGGGGCTAAAAATACCCTGAGTATGAGCAGGACAGGCAGAACAAGCAGAGCTCAGCTCAGGCCATCCTGCTACCTTGAAATAAGTGCCTGATTGCAATTGCTTTAGGCGTGAAGGAACCCTCCATCCCCTTAACACTATTCTGGCACTTTCTTTCCTGTGCGTTTTTTGGTTCTCTGGTGGTCTTTGACTCAGCAGCTGCTTTAAACTCTTTGTAGATGGCTTTGCCACAGTCACTCATTCAGGATCCATGCTCAGCACTGGCACTAGCAGAGGATGTATAAAAGCTACTGCATATCTTCTGGACCTTCCCAATAGAGAGCTGACCCTGCCCAAGGGTAGGAAGCTTAACTGTGTGAGCCTTGGGTTGGTGGTACTCTGTGTCCCACATGCCTTTGCAGCACAGTCAGACAACCGCATGTCTTTCAGACAGAGAACATTAGGCCATTCCCACAGAAACATGTAAGACAAAACTGCAGTTCATAGGGATGCTGGGTGCCTGCTCAAAGAGTTGCAGAACCAGAACCCGTCATGTTTCAGATGAAGGAGAAATCCTTAAAACAAATTGTGGAATTGCAAGAAATCCTTCACTCAATACCACCATATTTCTCAGCGTTTTCACCTAAGGCTTGATTTCATTCAGCTTGGTCTAACATGGGGTACATACATCTGAACACCTTTGTCAGGAAGATAAGGAAATGTGCAAACTCATAACTGAGATAATAAGAATGCCTAGCTCAACTATTATGCAGATAAGAAAGCAGGCATCAGTGAAAATCCATTTCATTCTGATAATTAGATCCTGCTGACATTTTCTGTGGGAGTTAAGTTGAGGAGAGCCAGTGATTCTAGCTGTTGTTCAGATACCAAGGAGGAATATGAAGTAATTGCAGCTTGCCATAAAGCAAGCTGGCATGGAGCAATGCCTATTTTAGTCACGACTTTATTTTCCAAAAGACCGCGAAAATTAACTTTATCACTGGGAAAAATCACTCTTCTTTAGATTAACCTAATGGCTTTTGGGGGGCCATGTTTTTGCACTAGCTAATCAAGCTACATGATACACCAAGACCAGGTCCCAATAAATTTCAGTGAGCCAGAGGGGAATGGGGAGCTCTGGTGGGCCAATTTAGTGGGTTTGAGAGGTAATTAGGGAGGCTGGAAGAGTGGTGGGTATGTTTGCCAGGGGGCCATGTGTTCATGAGACACAGATTTCCCCTGCAAACTTTTCGAAGGCCTGTCTGCAACAGGAGCATTGCAGCTTTCAGTCAGTGCAGCCTACAGTGACGTCTCTCTGGGGACAGAATGACACTGGGACAATCACTCTCACAGTATTAGTTTTCCATGGGATCAGGATATTGTCTGGTCGTTGCTGCATACAACTGATTGCCAGGACTCCTGGCCGCCAGGCTTGTCCTTCACTCACTAGCTTGACACACAACTTTCTCACCTCTCTGCTTGCTTTCTACGAGGAAAAGTTGTACAAAAAGGTGTGAAACTTGTTACCTGTAAGATACTTGAGATCCATATGCAAAAGACCTTCCCAGGGGCAAGGTTTTTGTTGTCCAAAACCTTAAAGGTATTGTAGATATTGTGCAGGGTGCTTTTTTTTTTCCTTTTGTGAAGCCATCAAAACACACACTGTAAACACTACACTGTTCCTCTTAATGCCTTAGTCAGAGAGTGTAAAATTGGGTCCATGTTTAACTTGTTTGCAGTAGGAGCTTGCAGCAGCACAAATCTTCTGGGACTTTGCAAATCTGTGCAAGGACAATGCACAGACAGTGGCTGGTAAATTAGGCTGGTAAATTAAGAAGTAGCTATATTTTCTTCATGTAGTTGCTAACAAAAGTATGTCTTGTCTGTCCCAGATACAACAACATTTGTCTTTGCAACTGTGTTCCAACAGCAGAATTGTGGCATAAATCTTTTTTCTTTTCTGTCTACGGATTAGAGAGATGGCAACAAAGGTGTGGAGGTGGGGATATGTAGCTTCGCATGAAGAACTAGGGAACACATCAGGAGAGAGGAAGAAGGCATCATCAAGGATATTCTCAGACTTTTCCATGCTGGAGCATCAGAGATGCTACTGGCCAACCTCAAGCCAAGCCATGGCTGGGCTGGAAAGCCTCCAGAGTTCAGGAACAGACCCTGGATCTCCCAGAAGGATTCTAGACTCTCCCAAAATAACTAAACTTCAGCATGGAGACGGCTTCCAGGTGCTGGGAAAACTGAGGCAAAAATAAAACTTTTTGCTTTATTGTTCTTATCATTTCTATGTTTTATTAATTGTGCTGCTAAATATAAAACAACTGTGATTTTAAAAATTCCATCACTTCCCAGTAAGAACTGGGATAACCAAAAGTTATCTAGCATAATTTAAATACAAGTTTAAAATGTGCCAATCTCTTTTTATGTCCCAAGTCCCTGGTACTGAATTTGACACACTTTCCACATGTCTTAAATGAAGCACATGCAAACAGAAGAATTTCTTGAAAATTTAACTTAGTATTCCTGCTGTTTAACTCCTTGGAGAGATCACTTCATTATAGTGCTGGTCCTTTTCTATGAGAACAGTGTCTGTGCTTGCAGAAGATCTTTAACTGGTTTTATTTGCGATGTTAAATCACTGAAGGGAAAGTTAAATACGGAAAGAAAAATTTGTGTGTGCAACATTCCAAGGCATGTCTGCAACAGACAACCTCTGCTTTTTCTTCATCTTCCTGTAAATTTTTGAAAGTGGAATATTACTCTTGGGCCTCTGAAAAACTGTGTTTCACAGATGCAAAAAATTGTCTCTAGAAGATTCACCATCACGTACACATTAATTCTTCACCTTGGATAGTAAACTTCAGAAGCATAGTTTCATCTTTTTCCTGCTAAGTTTCCTGAATAAAATAACAGTACATCAAATTCCTTTGATTTGTAGCTTGTGTATTTTGTAAACATCTTTGCCACAAAATATCTGACAACACGAAGGCAACAGGACGTTCTTTTCAAAGTCCCTAGGCTTGCAGTCTTTGCTATTATTCACACATACCAGCTCTGAAATACTGCAATTAGTAGGATGAATTTTGGAGGAATTCATCCAGAGGAACAATCAAGGCTGACTGTCTTGAAAGATGCAAAAGCTATTAGTGATCCCATGAAGTATTAGGAATGTTGATCCTGCTTCGCTAAACAGCTTGGCATTTCCAGCTCTTGCTTTTTACTGACAAGGCTATCAGAAATGGCACATTTGTCCCATATAATTGAAAAATAGCTTTCTGCCTTCTCAGAACTTCCTTTCATTTAGGTTTGGTGTGAGAGATGCAAAGCATATTTATGCCTGGTATATTGGAATGTTAAATTCAATTTTCTAATGTCTGCCACTAGCTTGGGGGAAAATAACACTCAGGTTCTTTCATGTACCCTGGGGACCATCAAGGAAAAACAACAGTCCCAGAAATCACTTGTGCTGCTGTGTTTTCAGGGCACTGGGGTTAAGAAGTATCTTAACCAAAAAAAACAATTACAAACACACTTTGAGACAGTCAGCTCCTGTAAATGCTTCAAAAGACAGTTGCATGAATTTTCAAAGGTAAATTTATGCAGATATTTTACATGCCTATGCTGTTTTTACCTCGGGTGTGAGTCATGGCCACATCGTTCAGCTTTTTGGCTAAGTTTTTGATGTGCTGCATCAGACCACTACATGCAAATACAGGCATCTGCAAAGGATGTTACAGTTGTGAGGCTCTGACTCCCTTCAACCAGCATGGCCCCAAAGCCCCATCTCAAGCTGGCACAAGACACTTGAAGGAACAGTTTTATTTCTATCACTCACCACCCTACCACATCACTGGGACTGGTTGCAAATTCAGGACAGAAAGAAAAGAGGACTGGAGCCCCATGGCAATAACCACACCTGTGATCCAAGTGCCAAGCTGATTCAACAGCTCGAACAGATGCTCAGTTTTGGGTTATTTTTTTACAACATGCTCTTGAAGGTGACTGACTTGTTTGTGACAGAGCCCTGTGGCACTGAGCCATGGATCCCAGGCACTGCTCTTCATCATCCCTTCAGAAGGGCTTTTGCACCTCTCCAGGTGGAGATGAGCTTTCTGTCTCCCAGTACAGCATCTTCCCTAAACAATCAGGCAGAGGAGTCAGCATCCGTTGTTGTGTTTGAGAGATGGTGATTCACTGCAGGGGGAAGGCAGGAGATGTTGCCAGTTCAGCACTGCACGCTTGTGGCAGGATGGGGAGAAAGAGAAAATTGGGACGCGAAAGGGAAAAATAAAACTATTTTCCTGTATGTGGAGAAGAATTCTTCCCCTCTGCCCAAATCTACCATCACAGTGTAAACCCATCTGAGACTTGTTGCCACCCATTCTACCACACGGCAGCAGGAGTCAGGACACGAACACCCCAGAGCAGTTTCAGCAGGTGAGGAGGCAGCTGCAATTGTCCCTGTGTTCTGAGCAGCCTTGGGGACACATGGCTGTCCTTGCCTTTAGTCCTCACCTTCTTGCCTCTCCCGTCCTGGCCCATGCCTTTGTGGCCTTGGTGGCACTTAGCAGCTACAAAATAGAACTGGAGGGTGATAGAAATTGGACGCTGTGACAGACTCCTTTAAAATGAGGATATTTAGAAGAAGACACTCTTTTTCTTTTCGGAAACCTTTTTCCAGCTGCCAGGACATTTTTTTAGATATACTTGGCAGTGTTTGAGGATGAGAAATTTATGAAATCAGCTGCTTCCTACTGGTATAAATGACAGCAAATCTCTATGGAGGAAAACAGCACACAAGTTAGGCTCACTAGTGGGGCCAACTCATCAAGTACTAGATTTTTGGGGACATTTTTTCCTCTGAGATGTTCTGCTTTAATGAATTCTATGACATCACCTCATAAAACCCTGTCTCCTTTTCTCCTATTTTACCTCATGTCTTCCTGTGCACCCTCACTGCTGCACGCCTTCAAAGTCATTCATGTACATCGATCCAAAGAGATTGTAGGAGCTGTGCACCCAGCCCATGAGGCACTCAGGTGGCCTGAAAATCCAACCCAGCTGTGCAACAGCCTCTGTGGAGCCTTGAAGGATGTGTCTTCAAGGCCAGACCCATTACCTACAAGCACAGCCACAAACACAGCCCTGTCACTGGTTCCTATGAGCAAGGCACCACTGTGCACACACAGGCAGTATGATTCTGGGGCAGAAAGTTGTAGGGCCTCTCAAATGCAGCCTGAACCTAGCCCTTAGCTTTTCCACTGCAACATTTTTTCCCATATTGCCTGGTACATACTGCAGGAGGAGCGATCAAGGTATGAAAATGCAGCTAAGGGGAGTGCAGATCCGATGATCTCCGTCATTAGATACTGAGATACAATTTTTTAAAAAATCATGCTTTTAAGGTTCTTTAGAACTCACAGTAGTCTTTTTCTGGTTATTACGCTGATGCAAAAATGATGTGAAATAGGCTGTTGTTTTGCAGTGTTGTTAAATAGGATCCTGTCTGTACCCCAGAGAATCCTGAGTGGAGACAGAAAAAAAAGCAGCACAAAGGGCAATGTGACTTTCCAACTTAGCAGTTGGGATTTTCAGATGAGAAGGGAGAGGACTGCCTGTTTCGTTTTGCTCCCAACACCGTGTCTGTAGTTTACACAAGTATTGAATAAATGAAAAAGCTGCTGCTGGAGCCTGGATTACACAATTTGTCAAGAGGGTGGGACCCACACTTCCACCACTGTCTTCACAGCTACCACTTCAAAGGGAGTGAGTAAATCCCATGTCATCCCAGCTGCCTTTGACTTGACATCCCCAAACTCACACACTGACCTTTTATTTAACTGCCTGATCTTTCAAGGAAGAGGTTCCAGGGGAGGATCTGGTCTACCAAGCTTGGTTAACCCTGCAGTCACACCACCCAATCAAGGCAGAAACCAAACTGGGTTGCCCCAGGCAACAGTGATAAAAGGGAATTTAGTATAAAAAGAGTGATGATGGTCAGGAGTGCTACCTAGGATGGGGTAAAATCTACCTAAGGGTACACTAAAATATAGCCAAAAAGAATATAGGTTTCTCCTTTCTCTTCTCCTTGAATGCTTTCAGGTGGTTAAAGTAATGTGTTTGAGAGAGATAGAGATTGTGAAATAGGTTAGTGTTTAGGGAATATAACTTGGGAACAGAAGTAATGAAGTGGGGAAAGGGATCCTTAAGCAGAAAAGAGGTTTGAGATTATTAGCAAACAACATAGCAACACACAGGACTAGCTGGGGCTGGGAAGGAGCCATCTGATTGCAGTCACTATTCTGCACTTGAGGTCATATCTGTTGCTTCAAAAATGGCCCACACAGGAGCATTACCACTGGGTTCCCAAGTCCAGAGATTTTCTCTCTTCCTTTAATTTAAATAGCCACTCTACCTGTCAAACTGAAATCTCCAGCTCATACAGTTCATTGCACACCATCTTCTTTCTGTGAAATACAAAACTGCTTACAGATGGTGATTTTCACTTAAAAAGCAATTAAAACTCTCTTTTTTCACCTTACTTACTGCTAACTACTGAGCTAGCCTAATTCTACAATAACGTAACCCCTAATGATCTTTCACGTCATTAAAAATATATGCTTGGTCCCTTCTGAATGTGCACCATGTCATCTTCAAGAAGAATGAAAGATCTCAGTTATTTTTCCCCTGTCGTGTCAAGTCCTGTTTATAGGTTTATCTTCTATATTCCTGCATGTTTCTCTTCAAATCCAGCAATGAAGAAGAACAGCACAGGCATCCCTTATTTCAGCACCCCGATCGGCTTGCCAGGCCTAATGCTACACAAGAGATGGGAGATGCATCTCCCTCAAGACATCCAGCCTCCCATTAACTGAAGGAGAGCTCTCCCTTTTGCAGGGAAGGAGGGGGAAAGTGTCGCTTAACAACATGGGAGGAAAACATAGCCTTAGCAGCCCACAGTAACCTTCAGTAATTTTATCAGCCACCTGACACTGACCTCACACTACTACAGGAAAATTGTTGCAGGATATAAGGAAAATTGCTTGCCTATACCAATGGCTTTTGCTACACCAAGATAACCCACTGGGCCTCTGCAAACCTTGATGCCATAACTAAAGTCTCGTATGTGTGCAGAACTGACTTAATGGCTTCAGCTGGTTTAATGATCCCTCAGAAAAGAAAGGCTTTTAGCTAATAAAGGTGGAGGGGAAAGGACTTTGAAGGTATTGAAGAGGAGGAAAGTAGAGGGTGTTGCTCTTTACTGGTCCTATCTCCAGTGAGAGAAATATGCTCTTTATCAAAAATACTCAGTAAAGGATTTCTTCCAGAAATACTGAGAGCACACAAGTTGATACTTGACATTTTACACCTAGAAATGTAAGTATTTGCATGAAAGCAGATGTGTCATATGAGCTATCCCAATAAAGGAAAGGTATTGATCAGCTTAATGAAAAGCAAGCATAAAACATAAAAGAACAAACCACTGCTCACTTACAGTTCCCTGCCCTGGAGAGGCTGTGGCTGCAGACTATTTCCCTGCTGTCTATTGCATATTTTAGAAGGGGCAATTTGCAACCTAGAAACAGATGTTCTGAGCGAAGAGACAAGACCCTGAAAAGCTGAGGCTGGAGGTACTTTTCTTTGGTCGTGAGGCTTATGAAAGGGACTCTTTCTGCTTTGCAGAATTTTCCCCATTTTTCAGATGAAAAGTTGAAGAGATTTTGTGCCAGTCTATGAAACAGTAAAAGGTTTTCTACCACAAAGCAAGGAAGAATATAAGGTACCTTGTATGAACCATACAAATGAAGTATGTTGCAGATTTAGCAGTACCACTGTCAAACCAAGGCGGCAGAGACAACACAGGTCACAGCTATTTACCTCTGCCACAGGACCTGCCCCTAAATGTTTATAAAAACAGTTTTTATTCTCCTTCACAGAAGTTGCCAGGTTAAGTTCTAATTAAGCTTTAGCCTTTCTAATTTTCTTTCCACATGACCTAATGACATCCTTAAACACTTCCTGAATTCCTTCTCCCGTTTTGCAAAGGTGATACACCCTCTTTTTTACCCTGAGTTCCTACAAAAGTTCCCTGGTCCCTACAAAAACCCAGCAGCCTGGTCATCTTCCCTGCAGGCTCATCTTTCAGCACATAGGGACGGTCTGCTCCTGTGCCTTCAAGATTTCTTTCTTGAAACACGCTCATCCTTCTGGGACTCCTTTGTTTTAAAGGGCTGTTTTCAAAGGTATTCTCAGAATAAATCTCTTGAATAGGCCAAAGTCTGCCGTCCAGAAGTCCAGTGTGGAAGTTTTATTGATGCCCCTCCTCGTTTCACCAAATATTGAAAACTCTATAATTTCATGGTTACTATGCCCCAGACAGCCTCCAACTACCACATTTCCCACCAGCCCTTCTCTGTTTGCAAACAGCAGGTCTAGTGTAGTCCCTCCCCTGGTGGGCTCACTCACCAGCTGTGACAAAAAGTTGCCCTCCACATACCTTAAGAACCTCCTAGACTGCCTCTTCTCTGCTGTGTTGAGTTCCCAGCAGATATCTGGCAGGTCAAAGCCACCTACAAGAACAAGGGCTGGGGATCTTGAAACATCCTCCAGCTTCTTATGGAATAATACATCCACCTCTTCATCCTGGCTGGGTGGTCTATGACAGAATCCCACCAGGATGTCAGCCTTGTTGGCCTTCCCCTGGGTACTTACTCACAGTCACTCGATCTTATCATCACTGACATCAAGTTCTAAAGTGTCAAGAGACTCTCTGACATGCAGAGCCACCCCTCCACCTCTTCTCCCTCTCCTGTCTCTTCTGAAGAGCTTGTAGCCATCCATTGCAGCATACCAGACATGCGAGTCATCCCACCACGTTTCTGTGATGGTGACTGTGCCATGGCTTTCCTTCTGTGCAATGCCTTCCAGCTCCTCCTGTTTGTTACCCGTGCTGCGTGCATCAGTGTACATGCACTTGAGCTGGGCTGCTGATTTCACCCCTGACTTACCACCCTTGGGCTCATCTCCGGAGGGCCTGGTTTCATCCCTTTCCCCCTTCAAACCTAGTTTAAAGCCCTCTCAGTCAGCCCTGCCAACTCAGGGGTGAGAATCCTTTTGCCCCTAGAGAGATAAAGCCCATCAGACTCTAGCAGGTCTGGTGCCACAAAAATTGCCCCATGTTCAAAAAAACCAAAATTGTGCTGATGGCACCAATCCTTAAGGCATTTATTGATTACATGGGTTTTCCTGTTTCTTTCATTATTCATTCCTTATACTGAAGGAAGTGAGCAGAACACCACCTGTTTAGGGGACAGGGAAGTTGGAAGATAAACTGTTTTTCCATATGATGGATTTTACATACAGCCCATCAATCTTCTAAAAAAGCTTTTTGATTTTGGACTGAGGTTTTCCTTGTCACTTATTTCAGTCTGTCTTTGCTAACAGTGGTTTGATGTGATCTATCTCTGTCATGTTTCTGGACAGCCTGACTCCGCTTCCTCAGAGGAAATACGCAATTTAAAGGAGGGAAGGAAGACCATCCTCTCAGTCTCCGTCATGCATTAGAAGATCCAGAACAGACTCTGCCATTACCTGCTGATGTCAGTTTCTGATGTTGCAGTGCATTTTTTCAACAGGCTGATAATAAACTCTGTACTGAGGTTCCCTTTCTTAGAACTAAAAGTCATATTTCATTTCTCAGAACTAAAAGTCATACCCTCTCACCAGAAGATGATTTGACTCTCAGGCCTTACTCTCACTTTTAGCTCTTGACCACCATCAAAAACAGGATGCAAGATGAAAAGTATTGTCATTTAAATCAAAAGACTGTTTGCTACAATGAAGCAGAAAAAATAAGAACAACTAATGCCTGTGCCTCAACAGCCTTGTTTTCCATGCAGAGTTTTTATTTATTCAGCAATGCTTGCAATTACCGAAGAGAGATTTGCAACTCACTTTATAACCCTGCCATTAGCTCCTCATCCTATGCAGCTGTTACTCTCCATACCCCTGGTTTCCCATGCACGCTGACTGCTGAGCTTGTGAGGAGGCTGAGATGGTGTGTCCTGCTCTCTGCCTTCTTCCCAGGTTTGGTGATCATGTGTAGCGGTGCCTTTTGTTTGCGTTTATATTTCATATTCAGCTCGCATTTTGTGTCCCAGTTGGTTCGTTCCATGTACCCCCTTCCTACATCCNTGTGTCTGAAATGCAGCCTTTACTCATCCATTGGTCTTTGGCAGCTGCAGTACCGTTTGGGTTCTTGTGTCCATATTTCCAATTTATTTTAGTTTCCAGACCAAACAAGTCTCATTCTTAGTGCTCCTTGTCAGATGATTTGGTAATGCCTCTGCTCTCTGCATATTCTGTGCCTGGGTGTTTTGGGTTTTTTTTTCTTTTTTTTTTTTTTTTTAAATAGATACTACTTTTGGGTTTTCTTCATTCAGTGTTTGCCAAGTTAATGGTGTGTTCAATGGCAAGAGCCTCATTTTACTCATTAGATGTCCTCTTTGAGAGGGTCCCTCTGATCTTATTTCACTCTCCACTGGAATAACCTCTTTACAGTTATTTGGGGATCATATTGATAAAAAGATACATTATCAGATGTGGCATTGTACACATCTTTTCATTTCCTGACACCAGCGTTTTTGTTGCTGCCATTTTCCTTCCTTGTGTATGTAAAAACCTCATAGGATCTTTTTCAAGTGTTAAGGTACACACTTTGATTGCCTCTGCACTAGTTTCTTTGTGCATTTTACACTAAAGTCAAAGCTATCAAACACCCAAAATTATCCGTAGATCATGTGGATCCCAAGAGTGATATGGTGTGTATTCAGGCCACATGGTGTGCAATGCATCCAGCATTAGGGACTCAGCTAGGGGGAACACAAGGTCAGCTAGCTCAGAGGTCATTCAGCACAATTTTTTGCTCACCCTCTTCATGCTTGTACACTCATTTTCTGAAAGCTCAGGCCATGGACTCTAAACCAGATTTGAACTCCAAACTATTTTTAATGCTTAACATGTTCATCTTTCAGTGTCCATACAGATCAATTGTAAAATGGCCAGAGTCTGTAAAACATCTGCAGTTTTAGAAAATAAGCATAAAGCCAGAGTGCTTCAGAACAATTTTTGTTCAGCCTTACAGCAAAACTGCAGTAAAATCTGTCAACAACCAAAAAAAATGTTCATTTTATTTGTTTTTACACTAAATTCATTCTTTGTAAACAGCTAAACTTCTTAACAGTGTTTCACTGGAGTCTAAAGCTCTCCTTTCTCCTCTCCTCCTCATGTCCTTTAAAAAATACCTGCACCTTTAAAAATCCGGTGGAAATTGTAGGGACACCAGGGAAAGCACTGGCCCGCTTTGCTGCTGGCCCCCTTTCAGCTCCCACTGAGGCAGGTAGCCCTCCCTCATATTTCTCTAAGGTTATTTTCTCCCGCATTTGCTCTATTCCAGGCAACAGATGTCTGCATATCTTCTCTTTCATTTTTTTTTCAATGTAGTCATTCCACACAATACCACCCTTATTCTATATGCAGGGGAAAATTAACACAGGGTAATTAGGTGGGTTGCACAGGGACATGTGGTTTAGCTGGCAAAGCAGTCACCCCAAACTCAGGACTGCTGCCACATGAGCATCTCACGTACCCTACATACCGTCCTGATAATGGATGAATCATCTCATTGCTGTTCTGCACCTTAAGCCCATCAGGTAACAGCTTCCCATTTCCTTTCTGGATCACTCCATTCTTCCTGGCTTTGACATTAATATATTTTTCAACAGATCCAACTCCTCCCACCCCCCCAAATTGTTCCAGGCACCCACTGTGACCCTGACCAGCAAAACCTCTTTCTGCGTGCTGGGGGGAGTTGTGGGTTTAGTTCATTTGGGTCAGAGGTCCCAGAAGGCGGGTTCAGCCTTTGGCTGGGAATGCTGCACCCCATGGCCATTCCTCCTCATTCCCAGGGGTGTCTCAGGAAACTTCTTCCCTGGAAAGAGCTGGTTTGATGTCAGATGAGTAGTGGGTAAATTCTGTTTTGCTTTGGAAGGGAAGTGATGAATTCCCTGTGAATTAATGGCACGTGTCCCAGCCCAGGCCACTGAGGGGACGTTTGTAGCAAGGGGGCAAACATGAATCGAGGGATATCCCTTTAGCAAGGCAAGGCTGTACAAAGCACTAAGGGTTTTTGCAAAAGAGGAGAAGTCTGCAAGGAAGGGCTGATTTGATAGAGCAGCCCAAACCATCTGAGAAGTAGGATGAAACACCTTTAAAATTCAGGGTGAGTAATTAGTTAACAACTTGATGATGGCTAGAAAGATGAGCAGAAAAGAGACAAGGAGCTTAAATCTCTTAAAGATCAAATGATTTTTTTCTAGAAGTGTGGTGCAAAAGTTTCCCTGTCGAGGTCATGCAAAAATACAAGGCTTGAAAGGGTGGTGAGCAATCTGGTGAGCAATCTGGAGAAACTAAAGTTTTGCTTCTGGAGAACTTCATAAGGAAAAACATGTCAACCAGGCACATCACTTTTTTTAGAAAATCAAATTCTGCTGGAAAAGCAAAGCTGTCTCACAGTTTGTCCCCTGCTAGATTCCAATAAATTCCCTGGCACAACTGGGGCTTGATGTTGTGTCTTGCAGCAGCAACGGTGCTGGTCCCAGCGTGAGCTTGCTGTGCCACCTGAGGGGGCTGGCAGAACGCGGGCAAACACAATCAAAGCCATTTGTATTAGCAAAGGCAGAGGTGAATGAAGCAGTGAATTAAGTTCTGGACATCTGTTATACAATGTATAAATATGTTTCCATGTAGAATAAGAATGAAATTAAGATGTCAGCAGATTTTTACTTTACTTTGCCTGGCTTTGTTTGGGGGGTTTTTTGTGGGTTGTTTGTTTGTTTGTTTGTTTGTTTGTTTTTGTTTGGGGGTTTTTTGTTTGTTTTTTGGGGGGGTTGGTTTGTTTTTTTGGTTTTTTTGTTTTGTTTTGGTTTGGTTTGGTTTGGTTTGGTTTTTTTTGACACGAGAGAAGCACCTTTACAAGGTGTTCGCGAACGTACACAACTTCCTCCTAATGGAAAGTCATAGTACTGATGCCACCTATTCCCAACAAGCCGTTGCATCTNTTTGCTTGTCGAATCAGCTGGGCAATAGAGATCACATTAATAAGTATTCCCGTGTTCGTTATAGAGCGTGTTTTTGAATCCAGTTACTGCAATACACCTTCCAAAAGAGCATAGCCCATCTCTCTGTTAGTGAGACTTTTATTCTCATTCTGTAAATCGCTGGAATGTTGCCTTTGCTTTTTCCTAGCTACCTGTTTGTGGTTCAGTTTGAACTGCCTCTGAGATCTTTTTACAGCCAGGCTTTTCAGCAGCAAATTCTCTTTCAATTTTATTTTTTTTACCATCATTGAAACACCATTTAAGTGGAGGAAATCTGGGAAGGGAAACAGAACAAAAATTTTTAGTTTGCCTGAGGCAAAGCAGAATCCTGCTCTTTTTTGGGGGTTGTAAACTGGAATTTTCAGAGACATGTCCCATTTTCTCATTCATCTACCTTTGGGAAATTATTATGCAGATAATTTTAGGAAAAGTTTAAGGAAATAAGAGCAAAAGGGAGGACACTGGCCCTTTCCAGGCTTCAGTATTGATGGAGAGAATAATTCCCAATTAATTAGATGTTTACAAGTTGTTTAGTTCAAGGACGTGGAAATTATCATATACATCGCTTGTTATTGTACTTACTTCCTGCCTGGATAACTGAAAAAGGAAATTCAGCTGTGCTGAATGGCCTGTGTTACCGATAACACACAAAAAGAACAAACTTCACAGAAAGACCCTAAACCATTATACGCCTATGTTGCTTAAAGGTAACCAGTCACTACTGGCAGACCTGTTCTGTTAGCAGTGACAAAATCTGAGGATAAAAAAAAAGGCAAGTTTGGTAAGTAGAGGTAATATGCTCCATAAGATTAACTCATAAAACAGGACAGCTTTCGGAGCTCACAGGTACTTTGACCCCACACAGAGAATCTATAAGCGTATCTTTGCTTTTACTGTGGGAGCTGTCACATATGGACCACATGCTTTTTAAAGGGGTTTGCTTTCCGTGCCGTTACTGCTGCAATGTCGCAGCTGCTGGTGGTGTAACTTGTGTGGAGTTCCACTGCACAGGAAAGTGGGAGCTCCCGGGTTGCTGCAGCTTGCTGGAGGTGTTTCGGCAGCTGGGTATAGCCAGCTGCATGCTTTGCCCACCTTGGCCTGGACACACATATCTCCTAATCCTGACAACCAGGCTCTTCCCCTTCAGCCAGCACTGCTCCTAGCAAGGCCTGAAGGCAATTCACAATCCAACGCTTGCATCCAGCTCAGCTTCCCCAGTGAAAGACTGAGAGGAGAAAATACGCCTTCCTGTTATGGCACTTTTATAAATATTCTCTGTTAAATTTTTACAGCCACAACTTTGTCATCCATTTGGATTTGGATTTATGTTACTGGGATGCTGGTTTTGCCTTTTACACACCAATGCACAAACCTATTGTTGGCAGATTCATTAAAATGACTGAGAAGAGAAAAAAGGAGGAAGAACACCTAGATACCATCCAATACTCAATGAGGAAAACTGGATATTTTTGTTTGAAGAATTTGTATAATCCTACCCTTATGGTCCCTGTTCAATGATCTTTGGAGTCAGCAGTGTTCTTTGGATCAAACTTTATGGCTGCACAGGCTTTTAAAAAGCAGCTCTACACATTACTGTAGTTTGGGATAGTGACTCCTCTTTTCCAGGCCAACTTGCTGAATGTATCTCCTCTTTGGATTAATAAAAATATGGGAAGACAGGAAAGCAATCTCCCTGTTTCATGCTAAGAGTTGTGACATTTGCAGGCTGCACATGCAAAGAGCTAGCTCCTCTAGGAAGCCTGCAGCTGCTTTTCCTAGATGTGGGAAAAAATTGGAGGCCATAAGTTGATTCTATTTTTGTTCAAACAGCCTGTGGAAAGCAAAATAGAGTTTCCTGTGAAAACACAGTGCTTCCAAAGCCTTCTGAGCCTGCCGGTGACTATGGTGCAGTGTCACACAGCCAACCTCCCTCGCTTTTTCCTGTGAGAATTTACATAGGTGAACAGCAATGCTGCTCCTTAGGGGCCCGTTTCTCACACAGACTGGTAAGGACAACGCCACAGAGGTGACATTTATAGCTCAGTGTTTCAGCAGTTGGGGAGAAGGTTGTGCTCATGATGCTCATGCTCATTGTTGCATGCTTTCTGCTGGCCAGTCATCAAGTGTTCCCTGAACAAAACTGTTCAGATCTGTCTTATTAAAATGCTTTCCTCTAAAATGGACAGGGGCTGTCGCCAGGTTTTTGTAGCCTCGTTATAACCCTGGAATCCCCCATAGACTGCAGACACTTCAGACCAAGAAACAACAGCTGAAACAACACCTCATTTTCAGTCAAAGTTGTAGACCAGACGCAATTTTATTCACGTTTCCCAGGCTTAAATTAATGGGCTGCCCTTTACCTGTCAAAGTGAGATTTTGAGCTACTGCTTGTCCTTGCTCAAAATGCACATTGGAGCAAGACCCAGCACATGCAGTCAGACAGAGACATTTGTCCAGCTATCCTGAGAGGTTATGCAAACCAATATGCTGACCATACTTTAGGGGTGTCATTGCTAAGTATCTTATTTCACTTTCTTTAATCACTCTTGTTCCTCTAAGTGTAGATTCCCAGAAGCAGGAGATAATAATTTTGCTTCTGTCCTGGCACTAAGGTAAGGTAAGACCTCAACAGCACCCAATCAAAATAAGAATGATTTCACAAGTCAAATACATGCAGTGCAGTGCTTCAAACTAGCACTTCTCTCCTTTTCTCACCAGCTTGCTTCTCTGTGTTACACGACCTGGGCATACCCCAGAAAGTCCCAAGTTTCTTGTAGGAACTCACAAGTCTGCATTATTTTTTCAGTCACCAGCTTTTTCAAATGTGGATGCTGTAGTATTTTGACACACCAGATAGAATTAGTAGAAAAGAACAGAGTAGTCCCTTGCAGTTACGGGCAAAAAATCCTGTAATGCCCTTCCCAGAGTATCAGATTAAATCTTCACAGTAACTAGCAGCAGAGAGCAAAGAAAGTTAGATATCTTCCATTTCTTGGTCTAGGCACAGCTGTGGATCACAGGTAGCTATTTGTCCTCATCTCTGCAGTTTAAACAGCTCTTTCCCTTTTTCCTTTCTCTACAGCAGTCAAGCTCTTCTCCTTCACTTTGCTAAAGTGGCCACATCATTCCATCCCTCTTCATACCTGCAGGACAAATATCATTGCTCTTCTCTGAGACAGTGGCTGCAAATGATATTTTGGATTTATCTTTCCTAAGATTCGGGGTTTCAGATCCATAAAGTCTTACCAAAGGTACACCAGCAGCTGACTCGAGGACAGTGCTTCCTGACCAGAGAGGGTTAATCATCAACAGTATCCAGATGGTTTGTGACTGGGCCTGGTGATGATGCATATACTTGGGGAATTTCCAGGTTTTGTTCATGATTCATTCAGCTTTGACTTCCCTGGCTGAAAAGGGAAGATCTCACAAAACACAGTGATAGTTTGCACTATAGAGCTTTTCACAAACAGCTTTGCATGAACTGAACTGGAGATTTTGAGATGACTCTTTCACAGCAAGGTTGTGGTATTACATCGTGAGGCTGGATCTGTACAGTTACCCTCTTCTGTTGTGTACAAGCACAGTCTCCCAGGGACCTATTTTAAAGGTTTTTTTAATCTGTCTCCAAAGCCTTTAACTGCTGCAGTGGGAGAGGCCTTAACTACCCTTCCAGTCTGCCGTTCTGCTTGTATCCCTGCTTTAATAATGACGGTAATGCAAACTGTCACTCTCCTTTCATTCCAAAGGCAGCTGACTTTTACAACCTGACACTGGGCTGGCATCTTAGAATATAACTACAGTCATTCAAATAAGTGATAAGAAATGCAGGAGAGCATCCTTTTAGCACCAGGAATATAGGCATTTACTGTTGGCACTCCAATGATAATGAGATGCACCTTGTCACTGTGTTGTGTGAGCATCTGCATCATCCTTAAGACACTGATCCCACTTCATCTAACTTCAGGTCCCACTGCAGCTACCTGCCAGGAGTATGCTTTAGTTAGAGGAGGTGGAAGCAGTTTCAAGGTCAAATTGTGTATATTGCACACAATCTCTGGGCCTGATACATTCTGAAGAGATTTATGTAAAAGGTTGGGCGTTGTTCTCCTCCTCACGGAGCAGAAACTCACAGAACCTTACAAGATGTTGCTTATAATGAATGTGCTCAGCAACGTGAGCATTGCAGCACCGCCGGCAACCATGCATATTTAGCACAGGCTGGTACCCACCCGTGTTTTGTTCTCCTCTGCCCTCACTACGCTCACACCCACTGCCTTCCACTGTGGGCTGATGGCTGCTTTAAACTCCCATAAGCTCCTGCCCCTCCAGACATCCCCTGCTTTCACCTCTGGGATGCTGGGCACAGGGAACATGGTCTCTAGTGGTGCCAGTGCGGTGTGTCCCTCCCAGCAGCTGCCAACATCTCGGCTGCAGACTGCCTCCCCAGACTGCATCCCTTGCTCTCTGCCTGTGCCGGCAGGAATGCTCAGCTTGTAGGGGGCAGCAGGAAAGCCTCCTGAGAGCTGTAGCACCGCCTGGGTTCTTCCCAGTGACAGTACCCTGTTGCATGTCCTTTCTGTGGAAAGCCCCTTAACCAGTGAATGATCTTCCCCATAATTTAGCCTAGCCTGCAATCCTCTGCTGGAAAGGCAGATCCATTTCTCCCTGTGCCATTCCCTCCTTTTGCCAATGACTCATCCTTGCTGTGATTCCTTTGAGAAGCAAGCTAATACCATCAATTAAAAAGAAAATAAAAGAAACAAAAAAAGAAAACAAAACACTCAGTCCTTCCAGCTTCTCAGCTATTTCCTTTGTATTTCGAACTGCAGGCTCTCTGAGACATCTCATTTTCTGTGCTGAACTGCATCAAGCACTGCTGCCTCTTTCCCAATGATCTATAGAGAAATTAATTTGGATCAGTGTGGTATTCTGTGGATGGTTACAACTTACATTTCAAAGAAATGTATGGCAGTAAGGATGGAGTTGTTTTATGTACTCTAGAGATGCAGATTTATTTCTTTACAGCATTCTGAGTATCTCAGGGTCTGCTGCTGAGTGGTGCAGCTTTCTGGCTCCTAAGATAAAGATGCTCTTTCACAGATATGATGTTTGAATATTGTGGTGATTTAACATTTTGGGAGTTTGGAAAATGTGTCCCTTGGATTTAATTCTATATTGATATCAAACCACAGACCTAGATAAGAGAGATCTGAAGTAAGAAAAATAAGGTAGAGCATATCAGAAGTTGAGGCCAATTCACATAAACCTTATAAGATTTAGAGGGAGAAAGCAAAAATACCAATCCCATATTTCCTAGAATTTTGTGATGAATCTGTAAGATTTTTAAGCCATAAAGGACTTGCTGTCAAACTTCTGACACTTTGAAGATTTCTTTTCATGAAATGGCAAACTTTTTGTACAGTCTGCTTACAGTGTCACACTGAGGACACATTCAAGTAAAGGGAAATAGAAAAGTTGGTGCTTCAACTTTGGAGTCTTTCTAAGTTTCTGGGGATTCAAAGCAGACAATCAAGTAGTTCCCTCTGCTGAAGTAGCCTTGGCCACCTGGAATTTATCCTGCAACAGTGTGACATTGCTCTGAATTACTTTGATAATCCAATAAATGTGAATTCAACCCTGGGGAAATAGAGCTGTGCAAAAATGTAATTATAGGCTTATAAAAATCATACTTTTCTAATATTGCATTGCTTTCCCAAGAGAAATATATTACCCTGGGGATTGAAATGGGCGTGCATTTGCTACATCCATCGTTACAATACATGTAATCTACTGACACTTCTACCTACAAGTACAAGATACAAGACTCTGAGGTCCTCTTACAGTAAAAACTCCAATGAAATTAGAGTAGTTATGTAAAAAAAAATCTGCATGGCTTTAGATGAGTATCAGAGCCATTAAAACAATTTTATTTTAGTATTATTTCCACTCTTTACTTTATACACACTTCATCTTTCCATAGAGAGATGTTGGCTGCAGTGGACCTATACCAACGTACACTAGCTAAGGGTCAGAATATGTGTGTTTAAAACTGTCAGAAAGCCCTTGAGAGGACTATGTCATCAGGAATATGCTTTCATGGGGTAAGGACTGTTCTTCACCATTCCAATAAAGTAAGGCAAATCAAAATCCTTCAATCACCCTGGAAAGCCTTAACAAAATTACTGCCATCATCCCTACTGCTTGTAGGCAGACCTTGAGATTAAAGAGGCACTCTTGTTTCATGATGGCATTCACTTGCCCTATCCTTCAGCAGCGGAGCTAGATTAGCAATCTTCTCCTATGGGAACTGGTATGGTGATTCCTCCAGAAACATGCTTGGTTGGAAAATGGATCAGGATTTTTCAACAAAGATGTTTTCCTTTCAAAAATGTTGATATATTAGCAGTGGTGACCCTTGATCAGGAGAGGAAAATCACTCCTGTCTCCATCACCTTTTTCCACCCCAACAGCCTGAGCTTAGGTAGCTTGCAGGTTAAGGTGTGTGAGAATTGAGACACTCAAGTGAGCACCTCTGCTCTGTGACAGCAGCCAACCTGTTCCTGCCTGCTGGCGCATGAGTGAGTCTCACTTTCTGCTGTCCTGTGTACCAAGACATTAAAGTCTACTTCATTCAGACATGGAGTGGAAAACAGTTTAACTCATCTCTCTTGGGTGTGCTTTGCAAGCTGTTGGCAGCTTGAGGGCAGCCCCTGTGGGGAGCAGCGAGGCCTGACTGCGGTACCACCGCGGGGCCCCAAAGGTGGCTCCTCTGAACTGACCAAGGGCACTTCCAGGAAAACATATTTAATGAAATGGTGGTAAAAGCCGAGAAAGAGGGAAGAACAAGGCAGAGGAGTATCAGGCACTTCAGGACAGAGCTGGTAGCACCCCCCAAAAGTGACTGTGGCCCGTGGATAATCCATGCCAGAGTAGATACTGCAGCCTATGAAACACTTCTTTGGAGGATTTAAAAAAGCACAAGAAGGAAGGAGCAGCAGAAAAAAGAGTAAGAAACAATGAATGGCAGAAAGAAACTATTGTGCCCAGACCCTAAGCTCCTGTATTTGCCTCATGAAAGGGAGTGAGTACAACCTGCAGCAATAACAAAGGGAGTGGAGACGAGAGAGGAAAGAGAAGAGATGTCTGGAGTGAAGGTGAGACTGGGAAAGCAAAGGAAAAGCCTTTCCCCTAAGTATTGAAATGTTTGTCTGCTTTGTTTCACAGTACTTGGATAAGCAATTAAATGTTTGTGTTAATTGGCAGTAAATTAATTTCACAAGTCCTGCTTCTTTTGCCTGTAAAAGTAATTGCAGGCAAATATGAGTGATCTACCTGTCTTTACCTCAACCCACACATTTTATCACTCTCATTCTTCTTGTTCTCTCCCCGCTGGGGAGGGTGAGCAAGTGACTGCTGATTTGTTTGGCTGAGGTCAACCCACCACATCTCCCAAATATTTGTGGCATGAGAAAAACATTTCCTGTCCCCTTTGACTGGTGGAGTAACTGGTGGGGATTATGAAAGATGTGAAGAGGCTGCCTGAAACAGCTTTGAAGTCTCAAAATCAGGTTTTTACAGATCTGTAAGTGAACTATCTGCTAGGAATGACATTCTAACCTGGGTGAGTAGGGAATAGACAAGGTGATCCTATTTCTTATGATCATAGGACCTGTGGTGCTTTAATGCTCCACTACCACAGATCTGATCATTGAAAAATGGCCAATGAAAGTCATCTACCTTCATGTTTACAAACACACACAAATGGATAACTTTGCTTTTATCATGAATAATCTCCTTCAAAAATCAATTTATTTCATTATGCCTCATATAAGAAGAATTCAGGGGTGATTAACTAGCAGTGGAGCAAAATTATTTCTAATCTCTTGGGAATATTGGTGCATATTTTATCTCACCACCCCATCAGCAGCAATTCAGACACACCACGTGGGCAAATGCTTCCTGGAGTGCCAGCAGGAGCTATCCAGACTAGGAGGATTCAGGCAGAAGTCCAAGGATGGCACTGAGGAAAGGGAACTGCAACTTGTTTGTTTGTTTGTTTGTGTGTGTGTGTGTGTGTGTGTGTGTGTCATTCCTAAAGGTAGTAAATTGGCCATCCAAGAGAAGAGGATCATTAGTTATTTTTCTTCCCATGTTGTCCAGACAGAATATTACTTACTTTTACTCCAACTTAGCGTGGATGAGGAAATCCAGTTTCTAAAAAACTCACGCCACATATGGCCTCCCAGCAAAGCCTGTTGTTCTTTATAGCCTGGACCACGTCACTGGATTGAGGTCACCCCAGGCCTAATGTGCTGTGGTCCTGATGTACAAGTGTAAAAACCACTAATTATGATCCATTAAAAAAAAAAAAAAAAAAAAAGAAAAAAAAGGTTGTCTTTTTCCAAATAAGCAGTGCAAAGAAAATTAGTACAAAATGAAAATTACTTTCTTTGTATTTTTTGTACAGTCGGCAAGAAAGTCTCAAAATTATCCACTGGAAGAGGTAGGAAGATAGGAAGTGTTCAGTAATTTATTTGGTCTACAGTGCTTTGTATCACAATACTTCACTCTCATCCTTGCACAGAGAGCATCAGCCACCCATTGGTAACCCATGCTGCTTCTCAGAGTCCTATACACACGGGTTTGCAGCTGAGGAAAGGAGAATAGCTCTGTCACAGATGAACCTCTCCATGAGCTTATTATTTAGAGCATTTCTCCACGCTCTGCAAGGTCTTAGGCCACAAAAAGGTTTTCTTGCTTGGGTTTTTCACCCGACAGAAATCATTATCTTAAAATGTTCCCACCTCATTTAACAGCAATTACTGCTAATATACTTCCATGGCAAAATATTGTAATGTAAATTTTGCTTGACTACTTCATGCTCGGGGGATTTGCAAGTGTTATTGAAGGTGTTGCTGTGGGAATCCACATCGAGCTGTGAAAGTAAGATCCTACACTTTATCTATAATAAAGCAAAAGGGCTCCTGAGACCTTCCACCTTATCCTCCATCCATGCCCAGCCTTGTAAAGCCTGGGTAAACCACAGCATGCAGCTGAAACAGTCAAAAATGGGATTTGTGCTGGAAAGCGGTGGTAAGACCACTGGAGGGAGCACCTGCACTTGTGTCAAAAAGATTCCGTGTGTAAAGCAGAGAGGAAGTCCTGGAGTCCGGCAAGTGCCATGCTGAGCTCCTGTTGCTTTAAATTATTTGCAGACTAGCAGAGCCCAGCATAGCTCTGAACAAAAATGTATCTTTGGTGCTATTACAGCTCACAACTCAACATTTTCTTTTCCCATCCTGAGGGATTTCCCCGTGTCCTGTCCTGGGAGTGCAGCAGCCCCGAGGGGTTTTGGGACGTGAACAAGCGCACTCCAGCCAGGTCTGTGACACCGCAGTGCCGTGTGTGACTGCGGTAGGTGTGGGCTGGTGCCAAGCACAAGCACAAGGCATGTCCAAGCCCCATGGCCCAGCAGAGGCCCCAGGCTGGCACCATGTGCCCCTTCCTAGAATTCCTATGCTGGAATGGGGCCAGCCAAGCCCCGTGTGCTCCAAGCAGAGTGATACCCTGACTTTGCCTTTGGCTTCAAGCATACCCTTAAGGAGGAAAATGCCCTTCGTATTTTTTTTTTCCAAAGGAGATTTGTTACAAAAAGCATCACATGAGAGATGAAGGCGGAAGGGAGAGGGGAGAGTGTTGTATCACTTTTTCCACTCATGAGATCAGGGAATGGTTGTTTTGCCTTTTTCTCCCTGAGGAACATTTCTCCATTGCCCAGGTTCACTTTGAAGAAAAGGGCCAAAGCAGCAGCAAGACAAGGTATCAGCTCCGAACACAGTGCAAAGTATGGTAAACCCTGTTTAAGTCAACGGAGGCCTCTTGCCATGTCACAGAGATCTATAATGCTCAGACATTAGGTCATCCTGGCCTTTCTTAAGAAAAAGCATGTGTTCAAAGAAAGCAGATTGTCTTGGCTACCAGTTCCTGCATTAGTCCCTATTAAGTATTTCCTATCTGAATTTGGCTATCGCAGCCAAACCCCGCTTGGATGACTGACATTTTTATAAGAGACTAGCAAATAGCAGATGACAAATGACTTACATCTCCTGTAGATTTATGAAGCTTTGGATTTATAAACATTTTCGCGACTATGCCACAGCTATTTAAATGTTTCCAAACAAAGAGAAACAGAAACTCCCAAGTAGAAAAGACCTAAGAATTAGTTCATTATTCCAGAAACTGGAGTTTTGTTGTGGAACCAGCTCCAACACTTGACCTGTCTTTTACCCTTTGCTCCTTCCTGTCATTCTTTTGCTCTCATTGCCCATTTCTCATTGTTTGTCTTCTTCCTTGCCCATGTGTTTTCATCTTTATGATTTTTAATCAAAGTATGCAGAGATTTTTCATGTTATGTTGATTTCTAAGATATTCAGAAAGCTTAAGGATAATGTTTTTTGAACATTTTGAATATGAAAGCAACCAATGCATTTAGAGGCTGTGACTTGGAATGAAATGCAAGTATTTCACTTTCCATGGGAGAGTTTGCATTCCCTCCTCCCCAAGCTTTACTGATAACCATGTGCTCATACAGAAAAAAA
>VYZQ01014577.1:52744-65598 GCA_013400655.1 Mystacornis crossleyi | reverse complement strand
TCTTTTTTTTTTTTTTTTTCCTGGATTCCTGATGTCTACAAAGGTACTAAGAGCTACTGGTAAGAATTTATATTCAAAAAAATTTCAGCAGTCATGGTTTTATGGTGACTCATGTGATATAATTTCCAGCTGCCTGAACTGCCATTGTTCAGGGAGATGGTTCCACTCCTGACTGTAGTAAATGGTGAAAGTAAGACTGGAAGCTCTTCTGAAAACTAGAGAGCTCTTCCTGAGCTCCCTTCAATTTTAATATATGACTTCTATAGACAGCCAGCTCTATCTTTTCAGTTTCTTAGATGAGTTCCCTCTGTAATATTTCATTTGCAATATGCTGCCTTAATAGGCTGACAGCTTTAAAAGAAAACCACTTATTAATTTTTACTTTGCTGATGAAATTTGATGCTTTCTCTAGGAAGACGAGAATATTAGCTATTGGCAAATACTGAATTTCTTACAGATTTTTGTTGCTGTTCTACAGTGAAAGCATGATTTAACTGATTACTTTATGATGTTCCAGTGTGTCTCCCTTTAGTTTAACTGTCACACAAGATGGAGTTACAATTAGATTTTCAGTTAAGAGCTTCTGAGCAGTCTCTTTTTTAGTTGTGTTCTTTTGCATAAAATCAGCCTTCAAGACTTTAAAACAGTGGTCTCCTCTTGAATGGCTTGGTAGAACAATATTCTGTATATTCTGTGCAAACCATGTAGATATCTCACTTACTGCATGTGAAGGGTCCTTCTCATTTAAACTACTCCACTGTATCCAGCCCCTGAAGAATTCAACCCAAAATACCTGGGGTCTAGGAGATGATGTAGATTATGGTCATGACAGAAAGGCTGGGTTTTACACAACAGAAGTTACATAAAGCACAGATGTTTTTTAAATCACAGACTTTCACAAATGCGTTTGCTGAAGCAGTCCTGAATAGTTCCACCAGTAACCTAAATATTTCAATCAAGAGATATTGCTGGTTAAAATCAATATTTTTTTTTCATTTGAGAGTATTGTTCAAAAATTTTTAAAGGAAATTTCAAAAATTACAAAAAATTTTTAATTTCTTAAATAACTTTTCTTAGTCATTTTATGTTTTGGAATAACAAAAATTACTTTCAACTGAATAAGAGAAGGAAAAAAAAGGGTAAATAATGACAATATAAAAATTTTCAAATGAAAATCCAAACTACTTTGAACAGTCACAGTCTTGGGGTTTGTAGAGAAGGGGATCTCCAGAGTCTTATATGTCTTCTTTGCTTTATGGAACTGGAAGGCCAGGTGAGGACAGGCGAATTTTGATCAGGTGCAGCCTTAGAGCTGAAGTGTCCAAAGGCTGGAGGCAGTGCTCAAGCGGGAGGTTGGACACAGTCTCCCCAGATTCTGCAGGATGCAGAGGGAAAACTGGTGTGAGCAATGACATGCACAGTTCTTGAATCCATCACTTATCATTGGTCAGAAAAGAGGTTTTAAATGGAAAATTTTATCCAGGTCTTATATTACACTTATCCCATTTCACAGCATTCTCACAGCATTCACAGCAAGGCTATAACAAAGAAAAAGCATTTGCAACAGGATGCTAATTTTGTTTGGAACAGACTCAGGGTTTATATTACAAATTCTTATATTGACAAACCTATGTCTGAATGTTTTTTAGGTGACTGCACGGTGATATTGCAAATGTTTTTATCTTGCAGCATTGCAAAAGTAGTTACAGAAACAAAGGGAATATGCAACCTCAAAAGATAAGAAGAGGGCTGTCACAGTATGACCATCCTTATGATTTTAGTAAATGTCTCAATGCAGAAGTGAAAGATAGTCATTATTCAAATACAGAAAGAGAATCTGACAGAAATATAACTGCCCTGACCACAAAGCTGTTGCTTTGTTGCAGTTGTTTTACTAAATACAAAGCTCTGACCAGTGAAGCTCATACAGGAGGCTGGCAAGTTGTCTAGGAGATATGTTTCAAATGGATTAAGAGCAGAAATGGAATGCTTCCAATACATTTAACTTAAATCAAAATCCAGATGAAAACGACTCCAAAATAATGGAATTGTTTTTGTTTGGTGGCAAACTATTTTGCAGTTCAAAAATGATATATGCTTTTACCAAACTGCTGTACCCTAGAAGTTCTGTAATGGGTAATGAAACTATCCACTGATTTATAAAAAAAATTGAGTCTTTACTGTTTCAGGGCCTGAATTTGGTGACTTGAAAGAAAAGAGAAAAAACAATTTGCTTTCCATCACAGCAGACCAGAACCTGCTGTTTGGGGTGGGATAATTTTCATTTTAATACTTTTAAGGCATCCTATTATTTTTTGAATATACATTGAAAAATTAGAGGTAGAGGCTGGCTCACATGTTGAATAGTATAGTCTTCAATATCTATTGAGAAAATCTGCCTGGAGAAGCATATTCACTCTTCCAAAAAGTCCTAGCCCAAAGTGATAGTAAGGATTTCTGAAAGTGCCACCTCAAACTGATATTTTCAGATCAAAATAGGTCTTTATTTGCACTACCAGTTTATTTGCACTTTGCCTGGACTTTTGTGATGTCGCTCAAAGGCTGAAGGCTAGAAGCAATTTACGTGTTGGGACCAGAATATCTAGAAAACACTTATTTATTCATTTTATTCTTTATCACTACTCTTTTTAGCAAAATTCCAGATATGACAGATTTTCTCCAGGAACCCCTTTGTGTAGCAGTACTAATGCATTGAAACTTCACGGCCAATTTCTATAAAACTCTCGCATGAGAGAGTAATAATTCTTGCTATAATCTTCCATCTTCTTTCAGGTGTGAACATAATCTAATTTTTGGTGACTTTGTTCTCTTCTCATACCCAATTTTGCCAGCTCTCTTGGTCTGTGGGTGAGACTTGCTCAGTTGCTTCACTCTCATTATCAATGATTTCATGTGCCTCCATTTGAGGCATCACAGAGAGAATTTTCTTGGTCCCACATGGCATATAATACCTGTTTTTATTTGTGGCACCACAGCAGCCAGGAAGAAGCCTCACACACTGCCTGGAATACCAGCTCAGCACATCACTGGTGAAATGCATGCTCCCAGCTGGGGATTGCTTTTGTGGCATCTTCCTGGACCCTTGCCCCTGAGCCCCAGAGCTCATCCTGCCAGCAAAGACCCCACATGGCAGTCTCTCATGTGTCAGGGATGGAGGTCCAAAGAAAGTCTGTGATAACTCTTTCTTGATGTCTCCCTCTCCCTTTGATGGGTAGATGACACTAGGGTTGTGTGTAGAAGTGACTGGGTTTGAAGGGCAAGGTGAATATATAATATATGTAAAAGGTATCTAAAGGGTTTAGACTGGGTAGACATCAGTCCATTTCATTAAGCCACTGCACAATCCAACATGAACACACTTTGTGTGTGGAAGAGGTAGAAAATTAGAAAAAATGGGTGGGCTGAAGCTATGAAGTGACATTGAAAGCTGAATCAAAACACTGAAGACAAGTTTGCGTTATCAGTAATTTCACAATGAGCTGTTAGTTTCTCACTTTGATGAGAACTCAGTTACCCAGACTTAAAAAGAAAACTGAATCTTTACTCAGCGAGTCAAGCACTCTTTTCTGCTATTCCTGACCACCACCTATGGGGGTTAGACCACACAGCTCACGAACAACTCTGAATAGCAACAGCAGATGTGCTCCCACCCATCAGTGAGCCAATGAACAACTGTAAATCCAGGAAATGCACACATAAGCTGTTGATGTTTTTACTCATTTAGTTTATACACAGATAGATAAACTGTATTTTACACAATTAAAAAAAAGTTCTTTAATGAGGTATACAGGTGGATATGTATGTGTATATCTGCGCGTTACTACGCACAACAGGGACACACATACAGGCATAATTATGGGTAGAGTCCCTTTCAACTGAAAATCACATGAACATTTCAGAGCTTGTGAACTACTTTTTTTTTATTTGACTGGACAGTCTCCTATTCAATGCCTCAGCAGAAGACAGAAGTGAGAGTCTGAAGATCCAGCAAAGTACTGCCCAACTGAAATAAATAAGGTGTCACCATGTTTGAGTTTGGAATAGCATAATTTAATGTAGTCCACAGAATATCATATAAGATAATGTGACTCCATCCTTGACCTTTTGCTTATCTCTGTAGCCTCACAAAGAAGTATAATTCTGGTTTCATAAACAACATCTAAGAGAAACCTCTTGTGTCCTTTAAAAAAATCTGACAATTTTAAAGATAAAGTCTCTGTCAGAAACATGCCTCAGACCAAATGCAATTAATAACTTCTGATCAAAAGTCATCCACTCTCCCGGCTGTTTCAAGACTACCAAAAATGACTGCTAGTGCCATCTATGATGCACAAGGATACAAGTGCTGATACAATTCCTTACATCTCTCAAGATTATTTGAGATGTTTGACCAAAGAAGGTGTATGCTAATATTGATCACAAACCTGAGCTCGCAGTGGTTTGTGCTTGCCCAAACTCTATTTCTGCTCTGAAGTATCCTGTGCTATTCTTAAAAGTTACTGCTGCAGATTCTTGCTTGCATGACTATTCTGGCTAATTGTGTACCACACTGCTTTTTCTAACAATTGCCTGTTTTAAGTGGCACCTTCTTATTCAAACTCCTAAACTTTGCACAACTAAGCACTGCAGATTGCTGAATGAGTGAAAGGTTGCAGATTTGCCTATCTCTGTGAGATAATGAAACCTCAAAATAGAGCTTGTAAAGTAACAGCTCTCTAGCTGTTTATGAGATACATAAATTACCACTCATGGTTCGTTCTGCAGATTAGCACATTCTGCAAGTTTATTCATTTTAGTTTCTGATAGGAGGCCTGTAAGAATTCAGTGGTTTAGAAGTATAAGAAATATATTTACTGCATCACTAACCTGGAGGTTCTGTTTTCAAACCCTCCTTACAGTGCAAAGACGGAATTTTGATGAAGCCCTGCAACTGCTGAAACAGAAGCAGTGAGAGCCTGACTTTCAATATTCCTGTGTGTGAAGAACCATGTCTGTACAACCCCACAGACAGATTTACGTGTCAATCATTAGTCATCTTCTTAAGTAGCTTTATGAATAGACCATCCAGGTAGGAAATCAGCTAAGGCTGTAGCTTTTTTAGAGCAGGTTATGCCATGTGTCTAATGACACAGGCAGGGTACTACTAACAATAGACATGGATGCCCCTTACAATGTTTTTTTAGTTACAAGCAAGTGGGATGTGCCCTTCTTAGGGGCCCATCTTGTTTCCAGTATTAATGCCTGTATAAGAATCATCTAAAACTGTTCTAAAATCCTGCTAGTTCCTTTCCTATTTTTTTATTTTTTTCTCCAAATGAAGTTAGCAATTGTCAGAGTTCATATCTGCCTGCAAATGACTTGCTCTTCATCTCACAACCAGAAGAGTTTCAGAGAATGACAAATGTTCATGATGGTGAATGCACAATTCGGTTCCCAAAACAGATATCTTGAGAGTATCTCAGACAACCACGTGGGATTTACAGGTAAAACAGAGTATCTACAGAAAGCCTGTGACATTCTGGAGCATGGAAGGTTCTAGTGGGTTGGAACTAGATGATCTTTTATGTCCCTTCCAACCCAAACTATTCAGTGGTTCAAACTATTTACAACCACCCAAGGCCGGTGTTTAACACTGCACAGCCACTGCTCTGATGGCACCCTTGAAAAACAAACAATTGAAGATGCACCAAATTAATGAATTCTCTAAGAAGTCATTTTTTTATTTCAGAATGCCTTAAGGGAAATACAAACACTATTGCATTCTGAAAATCATTCCCTAATAGCTAAATATCAATTGTCTGAATGTTAATCCTAAAACCTTTGGCTCCCGTTTTTGTATTCAGAGGGATGGACTCTACTTGTTATGTATCTTTAACAGTTCTTCTGAACATACCTAAACCTGAAACATTCCTAAAGCACCTGCAAGAAACAGGAATTGCTGAACACAATGGTAATATATTTTTTTCTTATTACTGTGTGGGCTATGATTTCCTTTCCTAAGTTTCCAGCCACTGTGTTCTGAGTTGTAGCTGATGGATGATAGCTGTATTCCCATCCACAGACTTGATAGCCTCTAAGTGGTTTTTATCTTGAGAAAACTCTTACCTCTTCCAGACCTAAAAATTTGCAACCCTCCAAATCCCATTTGCTTTTTCCTACGCTCTGTTAACAACAAGAATTAAATGATAGAATTTTGATGATGTGTTCACTATGCTTATTCCTTCTTTCTTCTGGACTGAGATCAAGAAACAAAACACAGGGAGGAGACAGCAGAACATAAATGACGATTTTATTGCTTTGTCAAATTTGAACCAGGTTTTCAAAGTGACCATTTTACTAGAATCTGGCTATTTCACTTGAAGTAGCACAAGTAAATTAGTTCTTGCATCTGCTGAACATTTACAAAGATGTGCACAACAGGTTCAGCTGTTTATCAGTAGCATGAGCCCTCAGCGCCTGCGGCTGCCTGCCCCTGACCCAGTGATGCCGCTGCTCTCCAAAGCCCAGCCTGCCTGGCCATGGGCCTGGCCCGGCTTTGGCCTGACTACATACCCAGGGAAGTGCCTGATGGCTGGGTTGGGGCTGTCCTGGTGCCTCCCAGATGGCTGCCCCTGGCTGGGGCTAGGATTGGCTTGACAGCAGCTGTGAGGGTTTTTAAAGCCCGGCATCAGCCTGGAGTCCTGATAGCCAAAACTATCCTGGTTCGTGGGCCTCATGCCTGGGGCAGTGTCAGGGTCAGGATCAGACTCATTTCTCCCTCCTGGTGTATTAATCAGCAAAAGCATTTTGTGAGATGGGCAGGACAACAGCTGTAACTCAGTACTCTGAAACTTGAGAAAAATACAGGAAAGTTAAGGGCACAAGTGTCCACTGAGCTTGCAGAGTAGTTCCGTTTATTTTACAAATGCTGCAGGCTTTGAAATCCCAGATCATCTTCCCCAGAGTGGTCTGTGTCTGGCTGCCAGAACAGGGAGGCAGGTCTCTATTTATGAGCAGATGACACCAACAGGAAGCCAGCAATGAATGCTCTCATGTCTCCTGACACCGCAGTGGGAGCTTGTGTTCCATTTAAACCACTCTTCTGAGGAAATGTGGTGACTGACCAAAGGTTTTACTTATTTAGTGTGCTAATGAGGCAAGGCTTTGGACATGCACAGCTGGGTTTGGAGCCCAGCAGTTTGGAGAACTGCATGCTCTTCTGTAGGATAACTTTTAACCCCAACATCTGGAAGTCTACTGTAAACAGCAGCTCCTGCTGAAACCATTTGTTGGATGATAACGACAGTGTCAGTCCCTTTTGGGCTACAGCTGAGTCCTAGTTCTGGTGCGCATGGTCCTCCCTGTTACAGCTCCTCTATTGTGCATGCCACAGGAATGCAGAGGAGAGGCACAGGTAGAGGTAGAGAGCATTTCTCCGCTCTCCTACACTCGTGTCCTATGCCTCTGTATTCTGAACAAATGAAATTACACAGAGCTATGTCTGAGTTCACTCATTTCATGCTCTGTTTAGCCATAATGAGAAAAAAAGCATTACGCTGTAATCTGGTATTGAGTGCATTGCACCTTGGAGGCCTTGGTTCAAAAAAGATAATTAAAATCTTCCTTTTAAAAGTCATATTGGGACTGCTGTTCTCTTTGAAAGGTGAGAAAAACAGAACAGTATCCTCCAGTCTCCATCTCTGTGAGAGCTTGGATTGAAGGACAGTTCATTGAAAGTGTGAAGCCCAAGACTTGCTCTATCTGCTCTTTGAGATAATTCAGAATAGGAGCCTGCCCTAAGCATTAGTCAGTGGTGTGGGAGCTGAAATGGGGAGTCAGAGAAGACTGTACACATCCATGTGAAATATTGTGCATGATTCTTTAGCTGCCCCTCTTATGCCTCCTCCCAAGAGACCGAAAGAGAGATGGTGATCCTGTATCTTAGAGATTACAGCACTCACCCGTGTGGAGGATTGGCCTTGGTTTAAAGGCTGCACATGGTTTTCTTGTTTCATTGAGTATTTCCAGGCCTAGCCCATAGTTGGAGCAAATATTGACAGATTCTTGCTGGCAAGTATACTATAGCTCTCTCATGCATGTTGAAAGTAGTTAAGTGTTACAACCTTTTTCAGACAGGTGAAAGATGTTTTCGGCATTTCCACTATTCTAAAAAATGAAATAATTGTATCAAAGCCTTTCTAGGATTAATGGCTTAGTTGCAGGCATTTCAATTTGCAAAATAAGTAACACCCCATCAATGGAAATGAGCAAAGTACCAAAAGGACTGGATAAAAAATCCCAAACAGAGCTCTGGAACCTGATATTAATAGGAACAAAGAGACAGAGGTAATGAATAATTCATACTATTTTTTTGGAAAACATTTTAAAAAGAAATTTAATATGTGAGGAAAGGGTTTATTTCTCTCTTTATTTTTTGACTGCTTAGAGGTAGAAGTACAGGGAAGAGAAGCAAAGAAATGAAAAACTCATAAAAGTGCAAGAGTTTGTCCAGAGGGAATCTTTTCAAAGTTACTATAATATCTATCCAGCCAAATTGTGACACAGCATTCATCTCTGTCATGTTTGAATCCTTCGCATTTATTACAGTCTTTCTAAGTCAGAAAAGAGTTAGGAGATGGAAATGCTCAGATGTAGGATCCAAGTCCATTAGTGCAGGGCTAACATTTCTCACATGCTGAAAAATAGTAGGAAGAAAGTAATATGGTAGACAAAAGGCAAACTTCTGATCCCATTGCCCCGCTCTAAGCAGTGCCCCATTTAGATGGGGTCCTGACATCACATCTCATTTTGGAAATTTACACTCAACGACCAAATTGTTCTTTGAAAAGCACCATTCCATTATAGGTGATTTGTATGAATTTTCATTTTCCTGATGTACCTGGACAATGAAAAAAAGGCAAGAAGGGAGAAGGTTGCTCATCTGTGGTAACCAGAAGTAGTGCTCTTCATCAAAGCAACCTCTATAGCCACTGCAAGAGATGAGATTTTTCAGAGGGATATTGATCCCATGGTTTTTTGGCTTTGTTTCTTTCTCTGCTCATTACACATGAAACTTAGATAACCACCTTATACTGGATGCATAGAGTAGAATGAGTGAATCCAGGTCTTTGTCACCACCAGATTGCAAGCTAGAAATCAAAAGTATTGCATTTTGTGAGAATGTGTTTTAGTGTAATTTAAAATCTACTTGATTTTCAGTTAAACTTAAATGCCTAGACCAGTTTGTTCTGTCCTTGCAGGATCCTCATTAATTGATTGTTCCAATGAAAGAAGGTTGCTGCTCTGTGATTTATAACCTGGGATGGTTCAGATACATATTTCTGAGAGAATTCCCCCACAGTCTGTGGCCAGATTAGTTACTAATGCATCATGCACAACTAACATGCACTCAGGCTTTTTAGTCAAATACTGAAGGATCAGAAACTGGCTCTGCATTTCTAATGGATAATTGTTAATTGCTATGCTGCAGGTGTGACAAACCCACACAATATAGATTCCTCTAGCACTGACATAAATATTGGTTAACCTTCCCCGATTTTGCAATATTGCACAGGATATGATTTGTCATATTAAATCGTACTGTGAATCTGTCTAGTTCTGTATTCTTAATCTTTTAGTAGTCAGATGACTCAAAAAAGGCTTCAAGGTAAAGGCAAACCCTTCCAGGCAATATAAGAATTGGAGGGAAGAGCCCTGCAGCCCTCCAGGCTGCAGGAAGAGAGACAAGGAGGCATCAGGAAGTCTGTCATGCATGGCTGGGTGCTTCAAAGCTTGTTCATAATTAAGAACCACTGAACTTCCAAAACAAAGAGTTCTTTCATATTACTGATCAGCATGTAATAAATTAACAGCCTGAGTTTGAAAGAATCCTTCATAAAAATTTGTCTTCAAAGTCACCCAACCAATAAAATTTGCTGCAGCTTTTAAAACTAAGCTTTAGAGCCAGCATGTAGAGCTTGCTTTAGAAAACATCTGCAAAAGTCTGCATGGTTATCTCACAGCAAAATAGCTCCAAAGTAGCATGTGCAGCTAGGTAAATAGTGAGTTTAGGAGCAATTTTTGCAGGCAGTTGATGATTAGTAGAGAAATCACAGCATTTGACTTGTGCAAAGTAATTCAGCTGTGTATTTCAGCTACATAATAATCTCCATAGACTTTCTGGGTGGTCAGTAGAAGGAGAGATGTTCTCCCAAGTGACACCTGGAGTTCCTACCTCGTCTCCTGTCTTCAGTCACCTCCTCTGCTGCCTAGAAAAAAGATGAAGAGACCAGCCATCACATAACTTAGTTAATTCAGCCCTTAACGATGACATCTATGCATTAACTTTTAGTACTTATTTTAGACAAAGTATTCATGGTGCGCTCTTTCATTTTCCACTGTTCTTTGTGTTTCTCAAACTACTTAGACCAAGAGTGTCTGGTTAATCCATTACAGGTGCCTTTATATTCCAGGTTCAGACTGTCTTTTTATATCAATTTGTACAACTGATGATCATTTAAGAAGTTTATTATACTTTGAAGGATGCTCTTTTACCATGTGAATTCATATATTAATCAGGAATGTGCAGGTTTTAAATGAAATCTACATAAAAAAATTTGTTATAATGGCTAGCTGTGATGTTGCTTGTTAACAATTCATTCTTTATGCTTTTTATAAAATATATTCTAAAATAAGTTATTAATTAATTTAGCTCCATCTAGTAATTATTTCATAAATATTAATAAAAATGCTGCACACATAAATGCATACACACTTTTTATATAAAATTTACTTGAGAGTGCCTTATCAGTCTATCATCAGTTAAATTTATGGTTATGCTTTCTGTTTGGTGAAAATATAAATCAAAAGTTATTTTAGAAAATTTTCATTCACTGAAATTGGCATAGAAATCCATCCAATTTTTCACATGAAATGTGTAAACCTTCCTAATTTACATCCAAGAGTGAAAAGGATCAAATAGCAAATAACCTAGGCTACAAAGAAAAGAGGCAGCACTTATCCTGCTTAACTTATCAGGATAACCCCCGGTAATCCCTTTTGGCCACGGCCCTGTACTTCCTCCCGATGCCTTGAAGAACTTGTGACAGAAATATGTCGTTTATGGAAGTCCTGTTAGTTATCTGCAGTGCAGTACAGTCCAAAACTCCAGGGACTATCATCTCGACATGTTAAACTGCAGCCAGATGTGCTCTGCATGTCCCACCACACCAGGTCTTCAGTTGCTGGTACAAGGATATCAACTGCAACATGCACTGGATCCATCCCTGTATTTCTACCACCTGGTCTAGTGGAAGGTGTCCCTGCCCACGGAAGGCAGGTTGGAATTAGATGATTTTAAGGTGCCATCCAGCCCTAACCATTCCATGATTCTATTTCCTCTCCCTAAGAACCACAGCAAGCAGTGTCTGGGGGCAAGAGAGAGGAAAGCGTCAGCCCACACCTTACCCAGGGGACTGGCCACAGCTTAGATGTAGACTTTGCAAGGTAAATAGAAGGAGCATACAAATAAAGAGAGGAAGCAACTGCATGAAAGGAACCAAGTGACTTGTCTGACAGCAGGTAAGATGTTAATAGACCTGTGGGTCCTGAACACAAGTCCCAGACCTGAGTCTCATCTGCTGAGCCATGTGGAATTGCTGGCATTAGAGGTGTGTAGGCAGTAGAACAAGTCTTAATCCCACAAGGGTGTATGGCCAAAGGTTGAATGTTGGGTGATTCACAGGTAAAAATCTTTCTGTCAAACTCAGCTGCAGACTGACCAGCATTTTCTTGGGTGATTTTTGCAGCAATGCCTGGATTTGCTACCACCAAAAGGGACAGAGTAGGCAACAGAAGTTGCTGAAAATACAGAGTAATAGTTTTTGTTCTGGATACAGGGTGCACATTCCCAAAACCTGGTCAGTCCTAAATCCATCAAAATTTTGGTTCCATAGAATGGGAAATGGACAACAGGGAGGATTAGAAGTTCCTTTATATTTTGTATGATGAGAAGTGAGATCAGACCCAAGAACATAAATTTTGAACAATTTTGCTGTTTGTTAATAGAGTAACATTTTGACACTCTGGTCACACAAAAAAAATTAATCACTTGATACATTATAATTTTGTTTGACAATCACACATTCAATTACATAGAATACAGCCATATTGCATGTATTGGTACCATTCTAAAAGAGCAAGTCATCTATTATCAAATCACAGAAAAAAATACCCAAGCAAAGAGAATTAAAAATGTCATAGCAATTATTAATAGCCAGGTCCTTGTCACAACACATTATAATATTTCCTTTGGAGACATTGCAATGTGTCATGGGGAATGGACAAGATGATCTAATAGATCTTTTCTATCTTTTCTCTCACATAATCATGTCAGTCAGCACTATAGAGTCATAGTAATTTATACCTCCTAATGCTTGCGGACTACATTATTGTAACCCAATTCTGCTACACAGATCTAAAAACATCACAGGGTTTGCTTTGCCTGGACACACTTTCAGCAGAGTTGTAATAAGGGTGGGGACCTGTTTCATCACATATTAATGGCAGAAATTTTTGGCCTAACCTTGCCTTAGGGGTTCAGGTGGTGGAAACTTCTATCTTCAGTAAAATTTTCAAGTCTCTTTTCAAAGTGGTGTGCAGGACAGAAGATCCCAGGCTGTGCATATTTCTCATGTGTTATTATTCAGATTTTCTAGGTTTGTCAATTTTCCTGGGTGGAAAAAATGAATACATGCACACAAACACATGAAAAAACATGGTCAATATTTTATCTTAATAGTCATAATTTGGAAATGCAGATATTGTCTCTCTCTCTCTCTCTCTCTCTCTATCTC
>VYZQ01014577.1:24117-48086 GCA_013400655.1 Mystacornis crossleyi | reverse complement strand
GAATAAGACTTGTGAGAAGGACTTGAGAAATTGCATGAAAATAATTTACATAAACAGATATTAAAAATCATGTAATTATTTGGAAATCAGAACAATAAACAAAGAAAAACTTAAGTATATAAAATTAACTGAAATTATAAATCTTGAAAGAATTCAAATCACGACTTTCTGTCTCCCCATCAAATTATGAAGAGACAAAACATGGATTTAGTGAAAACTGAAGAGAAATTAAAATTACAAAGGATTCGATTAGGAAATAAAGTAACCATCCTCCTTGGAACTCATTGTCTCAGGATGTTTTTAAGACCAAGAATTTCACAAGCAGTGAAAAAGGACCAAATATCACAAGAATTTTAGAGCTGTGAAAATTAGTACTACAAAAATTTGGAAAAGAAATTTATGTTTCAGGATTTAATCCAAATTTTAGCTATCAGTATGAAGAGGAGAAGTGCAAGGATTAGTGTATACTTTAATCACCCATGTTAGTCTCGTTCCTCTGGACATCTGCTACTGGTTATTATCAGAGACAGGATTTTGGACAAGCTAGACCTTCATGTTTGAAAAAGAATAGTAAATCCAATGCCCAGTTTCATAACAGCAGTTTCTGGATGGTGTGAGCTGCCTCAGAGCACCTCCCTCCTTCATGATAAATCCCTCTTGTCCCTCCCCAGGAGGGAACCACTCTGGAGCTGCAAAGGTGCCTTGACAGCAAAGCTGTGTAGTCCTGCTGTCAGGAAAGGTAGGTGCAACCAAGGAAATGTATAGAAACACCACACAAGAAACACCAAGATGGACCACCCAAGTAGGAAAGGGAGCAGGATCAGGTGGATCTCTTTTCCTTTCTCTTCTCTTTTAAGGGACCTTCTTATTTCAAACACGCCTGTGTACATGTGCATGTGTGTGTATGTGCATGTGTGGTGGGGGATGAGGGGTACTGGTCCTTTGGAACTGGATACAGCCTTGGGAAACAGTTTTATTATAATCAGGCTCTCCAAAAGCAGATTATAGTCCATTGCCATTTTGGCAGGGGGTATCTTTGGCTGCATAAAGGTATCTGCTGCCTGGCATATTCAAAGCAATATAAAATGGCCTGAAAACCATCAGCCAGGGCTAAGTCCAAACAAGGCAATACCAATGACAAGAATGAGGATGGCTCCAGTTAGTAAATGGATTCTCACACTTCTCAGAATGGATTCACTAAGGGGCACTTTCATAGCATATGAATTAATGTCCCCTTTTCCTATCTACAGCTTTACAGTACCAGCATTTATTGCAGTCTTATTCTTGCTGGTTTCGTTCTGGCTGGTGTCCAAGGTAGGCTAAAAATAGGTTTCAGCTGGCTGTGTTTCAGCCTCAGGTTGATGAAGGATTTATTGATATTCCAGTTTGTGCCACAACTTATTGTCACTGTGATGTGATGTGTGTGAGAGAGAGAAAAGCAGGGAAAAAGTGAGAGATTTTTTTTTGCCATTTTACATGCACTAGGAAACCTTGCTGCTTTTTGTTCTGCCTCAGAGTCCCTCATGACCTGGCTTCCTCATTATGGTTTTACTGCAAGTAACTAAGTTAGAGAGCAATTTCTGCCATCCAGTTGAATTTGTGCTCAGATTTTGAGAAAATATCTTTGTCAAAAAAGTGTATAAAACAACTTCAAAGAATGCAGAAAAGCACAGAATATGTCCATCAAGGATGTAATGAGTTTTGATCATTTTACATCATCTTATAGTTGTACTCCAGAGTCTGAATGGAGGGAGAAGGAAAATTGACTCCAGCACAGGTCAAAGCTGTTGTGAAAGACATTTACATTGGTGGGAGGCTCTATTTGTTGTCCAGAAGCCCAGAATCCTTGTTGCTCTTTGAGGCATGGGAGCACGGAGTTCCCAGCAGTGCTCCTCCTCTTTCCCCTATGGCAAGTGAGTACAGCAGTGCCACACCAGTATTCCATTACCACTCCTGCGAGCCTTCTCAGGTCTTTTTTGCTGCTCTCATACAATACTGAACACACTTGGGTGCTCAAAAAAGGCTTTGTACTCAACCTAATGGGTGCATTAACCAGGTGCACTGGAATACTGAATATTGAGTCTCCTTAAAATACCGATACTAAATATGCTTATTCCATAATGGTCATGTCAGTCTAGATCATGGAGTTAAATAGAAGCCTGAGTTATGGTAATGATTAATTTAGGATTTCTTAGGCTACTGAAAACAAAAAGAATATAAAAAAGTAGCTGCACTATACTAAGTAGGTTGTTAGAGAATTTAAGTCTAGTTTGTAATCCTGTTTGTGAATTTCATATGGAGTCTGAAGACAAATGAATTGCTGGTCTCTAAGTAGTTCAGTTTACTATAAGGAAAAATGCTCAACTGAACAAGAGAAAAAAAATCACTTGGGAGACAAAGTAAATTTTGTGTTTGATTTTTTATTTTTTTTGCTACAGAATTTTTATGGTGTAAGCAACCTCTTTTATTTTTCCCATTGGGACCAAAAGTGATAGTGTTCCAAATTCAGTTTGTTGTTATATTCTCATGTGTTCTCCTTTTTTCTAGGTCCTTGATAGTGTGAATCATTCTTGGCTCATATAGTCTCAATATTTCAAGCCTGAGAAGTCCTGTCTCTTGAGTTCAAAAGAATATCAGACACACTCAACACATTTCAGAAAGCACCGAGTCTAGCTCAGGGTAGGAACTCATGGTTTTATGTTTGCTATTTTGTTTCTGGGTTTCACTGGGTTTTGTGGCAATTAGTGTGAACATGCTGTTTTTGATGCTTACCATGCAGAAGCTGGACAGTCTTCAAATACTTTGAGTATTTTCTATCATTTTTCAGTGCAGCACCTATGCTAGCAACGTAACCAGTTCCAGGGCTCAGACACCATCCATATATTCGTAGCATATTTCCCAGCATGACTTTGACCTGAGTCAACAAATGTTGTCTGAAAAACTCCCTGGAGTAAATACAGGCTGGCATCTATTTCCAGCAGGCTGCCCGAAGGCAGCTACACTTTGGAAGCATAGCACAGACACATCTGGGCCAAGCTGCTGATCTCAGAGTCAAAGACAGGGTTCTGACACTGTTAAATTTAGCAGTATAGATGTGCCATGTGTGACCAAGTGCATAAAAAGCACTTGGAACACTAATCCTAACCTGATAGCTCGGACAATATCTTGGGAAGGTTCCAGGTGAAGTACATGCACAGTTTCCTTCAGGTTAAAAAAAAATAATTGCATAATATTTGATAAATTTCCCCCTTCACCTTTATGTGCCTGACCCACTAGCCTGTAAGGTCAGGTTATCTCTTGCTGCTCTCTGTCTGTCCCCATGACTACAGTATTTGAATTTCAGCAGCATGTGCTTAGTGCCTTGCAGAGATGTTAGCTGGGGTCCTGGAAACAGGAGAGCTGCGTCAGCAGGGCACAGTGCCCAGACTGATTAGTTCTGCCATGTTGATGCAGCTATGCTGCTTCCTGTTCCACAGCGAGGACATTTGGAGACATCTGAGATATTGTTGCCTTGCATAGACATAAGGACAAACAGGCTGCTACTAAAAAATGCAAATGTGCACAGCACGGGAAATAAAGTTATACATATCCCCAGCTTTACATTTGCACGCATGATGCTTCTGTTTCAGAGGAGAAAGGGAGAGTCAGAAATGGCGGTTGCACACAGTTCACAAGAATTTTAGAGTTCACAGCTTGACTAAATCACTGAAATTAATATTAAAAAATATGTTTTTCTATACCATCATGTGACAATTTACTTTATCTGCCAGAGTTTCTCACATTGATGCCTGTCAATGCTCACATTCCAACCTAGATTTTAGATCACAAGGAAATGGAGGCTTGTGTCTGTATTTCCAAAGAAGGCAGCTCATTTTCTATTCTGCAGAGCCTTAAGGTACCCTTAAGTGCAGATACTATAATTCTGGTTGAAGATACTGAGAACTCTGGCTGAAATTTACTCCCTAACACCACTGGCCCATTAAGTTGGAGATAAGGACCAGTCTGTCTACCCCAGCAGCAGATGAAACCAATGTGCCGGTAGCTTTAAATGCTTAGTGTGCAGGTTTGCTACAGCTGTGTTAAAGTCCAGTCCTGGCTGGTCTTCAGGAGCCTTCTTTGTAGTATTAAACCCTGAGTTTTGGTGTAGGCCTTGGACCTTGTGAGTGGCTGTCATTTGAGAGAGACGTAATCATTCAACAGATGTAATCTGCAGGAAGGGAAAAACGTTTAAACTCCTGCTGTCTCTGGTGTCAAACCGTTAGTGCATTGTTTAAATCCACTGGGCCTTCTACAAAATACTTAATTTTTACCTTATCTGGTTTTTATAATTTCAGATGTTGACTGGGTAATATGTGATGGTCATTTTCATTGCATTTTAAAAAGTTTTTGTAGGATCTGAGAGCTTCTGTCTGCCCTCTTTTATCTAGAATTCAGACGCAAAACAAATGCTTGGGCATTTGTCATGAGTAAGGGAACTGAAACCATCTGCAGTGGGATGTAGGGGAAGAAGGGGTAGAACAAGGAGGGCATCAGATACTAATAATGTGGAAACTACCTTTATTGGCAGTTGGTCCATGTTAGATTTTCTACTCCTTAAGACACTTATTCTCACCTTCACAGGATATTTCTTGCCAAACCAGATGCTATTCTAATTATAGAAAATTTTTACTGTTTTTTCTTTGCACTAAAAACAATTACTAGATGTGTTTATTAGGAAAAACTGGCTACCTTACTGCAACTTTTGCCTTTTTAAACTAAGGTAATTAGCTTGATTTTTCTTTCCAGACCATTTCTAGCCACAGGTTTCAGTCTGCCTGTATACTCCCAAACTGTTCCCAACCTCATTGATCTTTCAAGTTATAATAGGCTCAGATACCCCAAGCTGGACACTCCACTGCTATGCTTGAAGAGAATTTTGGCTTGACGTCTCTTTGCAAAACCATGAGGTATTTCAGAGCGTGACCTGGGAGCAGGATAGGGCAATGCTTCTGAGTTGCTCTCCCTTTACTTTTGAATCTTGCTTGCTTTTCTCATCTGTTACCCTCTACTCCTTAAAATAGACTCAGGGCCATCAGACCATGTAGTGACTCAGATTTATGACACACGATGAGTTCAATTTCACTTGGATAGCTGAGCACAGCTGGAACAATGCAATGGGACTAGACATGTTTGTGAGTGTTCGCAGAAGGAGTATTGTTTTTAAAATGGAGGAAGAAACTATATTATATTGCATATGGCTTGTCAGAATTAATTTTTAGAGTATCTCTCAGAACTCTCACATTATTTCATAGAACCTGAGGAAATAGCAAGAGTGGGAGAGGGAGAGGCGTAAAAAAGAAATCAAATTGCCTATTCCACCCAGTATTGCAGATCCAGCGTAAAGTTATATTGTAATCCCTTATCCTGAGACTTCAAATAATCCCATTAACCTCCAAACTGTTTTTGTCTCTGGAATTTTCATTTGAGATAACTGAGATTTTACAGTTCACTGATTATTAGAAGTCAGAGCTGTTACAATATTACATTTGAGTGAGATAACTTGATTTGCAGCATATGCTAGGTATATCCCCAAAGCACTGTCCTGATTCCAGAAGCGAGATTAAGGTACCAAGAGCTGCTGAAGCTTTTATTAAAGCAACAGGGCCGGAAATTAATTCATCAGTTTTCTGTATGTAGGCATAATTTAGCTATTAAAAAAATCTAAACCAACAAAGAGAGTAAGATTCTGATCTTAATTAAAATGGAGTAACTCCAAAGCAGCTTCAGCACACAAATAAACAGTCTGATCTTAGATTTTTATAAACTGAGATGAGAATCTGGCTTAGTAAATATGAATTTACTTCAGCATTTTATCTAATATTTGCTGTTGTCTGTGGCTTTTTTTTTTTTTCCAACAGAAGAATGTACTCTCTAGTGAATCACTCACCATGAGACCTCACTCCTTAGAGACATCTTCCCAGAGAGATTTTTCTTTATTCTTGAAATGAGTAAGTGGGAAACCCCAAGGTGAGTGCACTGAGCATATGTTTCCTCCCAGGGAAATGTGTAATCATCAAAATGGCTGAGATCTGAATATCTGAACCATTAGGTAAAATCATTTACAGAAGAAAAAAAAATTCTTAAATATGTTTTCCTATCCTCACACATAATTTATTTTTCCTGCATTAGTTAGAGGACACTGTATTCCTTCAGTGCTTTTAGGCTGTCAGCAGATTATGTTATAAAGGTAATGTGACTATGCTACACAGTAGAGCTGGATTGACTGGCATGAAACATAAACCTATCAAAAGAGAAAATCAAGCAGCCTGATAGCTCTGCTGTCAAGGCACATTTATCTTTCATTGCAGCCTTGGCGGTCCCACTGCCTGGGATTAAAAAGCTAAAATTTTGTTGTGATCGTTGCAATGATCTTGAGCTGGTGTGAAAATTTTCCATTAAAATTTCTGTTCAATAACAACTGAATTTTGAAAACCCACGTATCTGTCTCTTTACTCTGTACCCAGTAAAATACCTTCATTTTTTCTCAAACATCCCTATCAACATCCCCATATATTTCATACATGATTTCCAAAACTCCTCATTCACTTTCACGTTAGTGTATTAACAATGATTTTACTCTTGTCTTGACTTGCACACCACAATGACACAGGCATTGCACTCCAAATTTGTCCTCGAGAACCTTCCCTCTGGCTTCCACCTTTTACCCACAAACTCTGGGATTTTCACTTTGCTGGAATGCCTGTAGGGTTGAGACTGTCTAGATGACGTTTTCCATCCATCCAGCATGTTAGGATTTTCTAAAGGAATTAGATCAAGTTCTTTATATATTGATTTCTTAAATTTCTCTCAGCCCTCAAGAAATGGTTTTAAATAACCAGTGAACACCCATCACTTGCCTAGAACTGAAATGACAGCACTGGGCCACAACTCAGGAACAAAGTCATGGCTCTTCAAATAACACTGCAGATTTGCAAAAATATGTCAAGCCCATGAACAAAAATCAGATTCCAAAGTCAAATATCTTTAAAGAAATATTATCTCTTCCATCTCTTCAGGCTTACACATTACTTAATCTCCCAGTATTAGTTCTATTGTGGTAAAAGTGGGGATTGAGGACCAAAGCGACCAAAGTGATTTTACAGGCTACATGTGGGAACACTCCAGATGTGTATAAACCACTGGTTACACTGATACCCTGGTGCCATCTATCCATTGGTTTGTTGTTGTGGACACCACATGTTCTCCTAATCTGGAAAAGTCAAAGTCAATAGCAGGGACACCAGGTCAGGGTAAAGGCTGTTTAAATTACCTATAGTACAAACCTGAAAGAAACAAAGTCCATCAGCAATTAGCTACTATTATTCCATTTTTCCACAAGCGTTAAGAATTGAGGTGTAAGAGAGCATTTTTTTTGGCCCAATATTGCCTCACCTCGAGTCCAGTACTGGGCAGGAGGTTAGAGTGCCTGCAAGTAAGAATTTTGTGTTGATAAAATAAAGTTTCCACAAATATTTTTACTAAAGATTTTCTAAGCAGCAATTCTCTTTTCCTGAAGTAGTGATTATTTTAAAACATTCTGTATGTTTTTAGTTTCCTCTGCTGGAAGACGTGCTGGCAGTCCACTGTGGTGGCCTAGGAAGATATAATTGAACTTTTACTATTAAAATACTGACTTCTTTCTAGGCAAGCTTAATGTACAGTGAAATGTAAAGTGTGGATCATAATGTTTTGTACTTAACCCCATGCCAGGACAAATTTCAAGATCCATCACTTAAAGGCATGCTTATGTAGACCTGCCTACTAATACAGAAGTTGTAATGCAGTTTGGTCAGTTAATGACATAGGAGATGATGAATTTTGAGTTGGTGTCATGCATCTTGTTTCATATGTGGTGTATTTCTAAAGTGGAAAAACTAAAAGTTAAGAAAAGGAAAGTCAATAGATTATTGTAATTAAAAAAACCCAAAAACCAAAAAACAAAACAAAACAAAACAAAAAAACCCCAAAACCCAAACCAACCAAACAAACAAAAAAACCCCCCAAATTAAAAAGAGCAAAAAACTAGTCATTTTCCCTCATGATCTCTTAGCAACTCTGTGATATATCAAGGTAAATAAAGGAGGCAGAAGATCTGGTACAGACTGAAAAGAGAGGGTTTGGGAGATGGAGGTGGTAATTTCCCTTTAATTTATCAAATCTCAGTTTATTCATTTCAGAATATCATTTTGAAAGCCAAAGCTCATATCTGCTTTTCATCCACAGCAGGATTTCAAGTGCTTCAGGTGCCTTCTGAACCTAACAGAAAGCTTGTGTTTGAGTCCTGGAAATAAGCAGTAGATAACAGTTCTGAGCAGATTTTTCTAAGTGTACTCACATCTGTGTATTTGTTAGATGCCATTAAGAACTTCATTATAGTATAGTTAGTTATATAGAGTATAGTTAGTTATATGTAGAACTATAGTTATAGTATAGTATCTCTCACCTTAATTAGGTGAGAGATATACTATTCCCCTGCAGTGTCTGCTATCCACATTAATGAATGAGTGGTTAGGCACGACTAATATCTGAGTTTCAGCTGGTGTATGTGCAGTGGTGTAGCTGCATGGATTCCAGTGAAGTTGTAATAATTTATACCAGCTGACAATCTGAACATAACATTCCATGTTTTGTAAACATCTCCACATATCTTGCTTTTGGATGGGCCTTTTAAAATAAAGTGCATACCCCTGAAAGTGTACAAACATTATCAGCCTTGGTATTTTTGCTTATGTGACTCTTTATTAAATTTTTATTATTATCTGCAAAACATTTTTTGTGTGACTATTTCTTTTGTGTTTGTCACAGTCATGCAGGAAAGTAACCTAAAATCTTTATCTACCTACTGTTCAGTCTCCTTGGTGATAAGACAAAACAAGACAGGTGGAAATTTCAAGAAGAAGAAGTTACAAAGGCCAGGGACAATGGCTGAATTTAACTTATGCCACCTAATCATAAGGTCTCAATTATTATCACTTTAGAAATCATCTCTCTATTTAAAAAAGCAAACAAAACAGAACAGAAAAACCCCAACCAAGTTGGGCTCTACCTTTCTACAGTGGAATAGATTTCTTCTATATTGCCCTTTTTTACCTCATAGTATATAAGATGCAGATGATACTAAATTGGGAAGAACTTTGACTCCCTTGAAGGCAGTGAAGCCCTACAAAGAGACCTTGGCAAACAAGGCAATGGGCAATCATCAAACGTATGACGTTTAATAGAGACAAGTGCCAGATTCTGGTCCTGGGATGGGGCAACCCAGGATGTATGTACAGAACGGGGAATGAGATGCTGGAGAACTGTGCTGGGAAAGGAGGAGTGGTCAGCGGAAAGTTGAATCTGAGCCAGCAGTGCCCTGGCAGCCAGGAGGGCCAAGCGTGCCCTGGGGTGCATCAGGCACAGCATCGCCAGCCGGGCAAGGGAGGGGATTGTCCCACTCTGCTCTGCACTGGGGCGGCCTCACCTCGAGTGCTGGGGGCAGTTTTTGCACCACAATATAAAAAATACCTTAAGCTACTAGAGAGCATCCAAAGGACGGTAACAAAGATAGTGAAGGGCCTTGCGGGAAAGCCGTATGAGGAGCGGCTGAGGTCACTTGGTCTGTTCAGCCTGGAGAAGACTGAGGGGAGACCTCACTGCACTTACAGCTTCCTTGTGAGGAGAAGAGGAGGGGCAGACACTGATCTCTGCTCTATACTGACCAGGGACAGAACCTGAGAGAATGGCCTGAAGTTGCATCAGGGGAGGTTTAGGTTGGATATCAGCAAAATATTCTATACCCAGAGGGTGATTGTATGATGGAAAACCAGGGAAGTGGTCACAGCACCAGCTGGAAGGGTTCAGGAAGCGGTTGGAAAATTCTGTCAGGCACATGGTGTAATTCTTGGGTCTGTCCTGCGCCACACCAGGAACTGAACTTGGATGATGCTTTGGGCTCCCTTCAAACTCAGGATATTCTGTGATTCTGTGATACTAGTTTTCTACATGCTCACCCCTGGAAGCAATTCAAAATTGTACTGACTTGCCTTCCCCCAACAGATTTATTAATACTGACCCTTTCATTATTCTTTTGCATTCTTTGTAGCTTTTATCTGATCTCAGTTTACATAAATGGCTACTGAGGCTACTCAAAGCAAGGCTGTCCATCATATGTATAATAGTCCTGGTCCTTCCAGAGAAGTACCTGTGACCACTGAGAGAGCCTCAGGAGCAGTTGCAGTTCCAAAGCTGTGATCACTCTGTCCTGAATGTTATAATACATCTTTGCAACAATTTTCTTATGCTGGGAATAGACATTATCAAGGATGGATCCTGAATAATGCATTTGAGATAGGTTTTGGGGAGCACTGCTGGTAGAACCTCTGCCCTCTGACTTAAGTCACATGCGGACTTTTGTTTAAACTGTTAAATTTTATATCATACCTTCCAGAATAAATGTTATATGCAATATTGTAATATAATTCCTTCTCTGCAGCAGAGACAGATTTCTCCAGCAAATTCTAGTCAATATATCCATTATGTAGCTGAGTGCCGTTTTGTTTAAGAGTCAATGCATTTCTTATGCAGCCTTCAAACCTCTCTTGGGCTGTTGAGCTCATGTTTTCCAGGGAGTCTCCTTTCTGAATGACTGCATATAAATTTTATAGTAACTGCATGAGAATATAGGTCTAGAATCTTATTCTATTCTTTAGAATACCTTCTTCTTCAGGAGAAGATTCACTGATTGATTTTTAAGATGTTGATATACAGAGCTATTATTAATATCCTATTAGTAGTTAACATATCTTTGTACCCAATTATATAGTCTGTCTCAATTTTCATGTTATTACTGTGACAAGTTCTGATTTCCATTTCTTGGTCAAGACTTAATTCTGCAAGAACCTGATTGCTTTGATCTGAGACAGTGGGTCATGTAAATAGAAACCCATCTTAGGTATGTAACAATATTAAAATATACTGGATATATGCTGAAAGAAAAATCCAATTAATCAGCTTGGAACATTCAATTCTGAGCACTGCCACACTGGAGAGATGTTCATAGAATTGTAGGATCAGCAGAAAAGTAGAAAATATTATGTTCAAAGAGGTGGAGAAATGTCTGCTCAGAAACGAGGCCAGAGGGGAGCCTTTAAAGACATGGGACTGATAGAAAAAATAAGACAATAAACTGTTCTCCATTTCCATAGAGGATAAAAGACAAGGCTTAAAATTTTAGAAAGATTTCATTCAGATGTTAGAAAATCTTTTTACGCATGAGATAGTGAGGCACTAGAATTGTCTTGGCAGCCTGTGGAATTTCAGTTAAAAGAGTGTTTTAAGAAACAGGTTGAAGAATTGTCAGATAAAAATGACTGAGGTATGACAGATGCTGGACCAGGACAGCAGGATAGGTGAGATAACCCCTGAGATCTCTTGAGAACCTATTTTGCATATTTTTTCTCTGTTGTAATTTGAAGAAGAGAAGTTAGATGCCTGCATTATTTAGTCCATCTGCCTTTGCCATCCTCTGTAGCAGAGGATACAAGCATGTGCCCAGCCAGGAGGCATGCTGTGAGGGTAAACAGGATGAGGACTTTTAGCCAGTCAGATGCAATGGCACTAAGTAGGGAGCTGGAGAAGATAGATAGCACAGGCTGAAAAACTTCAGTAGATTTGGCCAGAGTGCTTGGACTGAAACTCTGTTATCAGCATCCCTTGGACTGCCCAGCTTTCAGTGACAGCAAAATTTAAACACTCATTTCATTGACTGCTGATTCAGTTCTACGTGAATTGAATAGGCAGTTTCTAGATCAAGAAGCAAAACCTAAAAGGTCCTAATTCTGGGGTTACTTACACATGAAACTTAATCTACTTGAGTAGAACTGTTAAGTGTGGCTATTCTGATACACAAAGAAAATGATGGATGTAATCAACAGCCTCTCTGGATTGTACCCAAAGAATTCTACAATTAGGAGATTGTTTTTGATCCACAAAACTAGTTTACTTGCCTTTTAAATAAAAATAGAAAAAAACCCAAAACCAAACCCCAAAACCCCCCCAAACCCACAAACCAACAAAACAGTATGCTCAATGGAGCAGACGTGTGGATATACTTCTGGAGTAAGTTACAGCACCTTCTCAGATTCTGCAACACTGGAAGTTTCAAATAATTGCTTTATATAATGATGTCCGTTAAAGCTCCACATTCTTATGTGTGTTTTGGTACTTGGCATGTAAAAATAAGACACCTATTTCACTCACAACATTAACTTGTCAAAGCTCAGAGGTTTTTCTCTGTTAAAATACTCGCAGTTGATAAATTGTGCAGACTCCATGTTGTCTGATAATGAGCTAATTTTGTCAGTTATTTGAATACATCTGTTTGCATTTAAATAGACGAAATGTGGAATTTATCTGTCCTTTGTGGGACATCTACAATTTAGATAGATATGTCTGAATGAGTCCCTCATAGTTAAGGGAGAAAAATTTGGGCGGTCAATGCAGTGTTCAGCTCATCCTAAAACAGGTCAGATGAAATTGTCTGTCTCATTGAAAATCTCATAATGTATTTTTTAAAAAGTACAGCCATAGAGTTGTGCATGTGTTTTGCAAATTGTCATCAGAAGGCATAATATATTAAAAAAAAGTGTTTTGTATAAGGAGTTGCCAGATTTTAACTGTTTGTCTTCTGAAATATTTGTATTGGGTGTATTGTGTAAGAGGCAGCACACTGATGTTTCTGAATTTAGACCATTAAGGTAAATAACCTTGTAATTTTTTGCATGCAGATGGCTCAAATCCAAAAATCAGGCCAGGTAGTTGTTAATGGGCACATTTAAAGACAAGTCAGTTTTGGTCCCAGTGTTTACGGTAAGTTTTTAGCGATGGCGAAGATGAAAGAGAGAAGTTTGCTTTAATGAGGGTCTTGTCTGGGAAGCATGAATTACCCTTCTGCTTCCAGGTTGTGAAAGGCTTAAAACATTACCCTTCCTTCAGTTGCCAGCACATCACAAGACAGTGCCTATCAGCTGTATCCTTGCATGTACCAATTTCTGACAGCTGTTACAGATTTTCTGAAAGCCAAAGAGAAGAAGATCTGAGTAAACAGGTTGATCACTTTGCTATAGCACCTTTGGGATGTTGATTTTTTTGCTAGTGGCTAATTTTTTCTTATGAAACAAGACAAAACATACTCATAGCATTTATACAATAGAACAGTAAAAACTAAGATGAGTGCTTCAAGCAAGCCTGGGGAAATAAGGATACAAACTTTCAAAAGCAGTTTGATAAATTTATAATATAGAGGATATCAACAATGCTGACCTTAGGATCTCAATTTTATGCTTTACTTAACATTTACAACACACTGACAGTTAATCTATATTGTAGTTTATAATTTTGTACAATAAAACCCTTTATATTTAGTAGGCTGCCTTGCTTGATGAAGTGGGAAGAATAGCTGTTTCTTTGAAATATTTTAAGATTAGGCCCATATTTAAGTGAATAAATAAAATTTGAATTATATAATAATCCAAATGTAGAACCCAGTTTAGAAAATTAGAAATTCCATATTTACTGCTTTTGACTTTCTCAAGATACCTATGTCAGATACCTTGAAAAAGTCAAAAGCAGTAAATAAGAGGTCTGGAGCTCTTATGTTGCAAATTCAATTCTATACTTAAAACATTTAAATTATGGAATTTGTTTTAAGTAGATGTTGTTACTAAGCGTATAATTTTAAGGTCATTATGATATATAATTATGATATTGGTAGTGCATCTATATTCTAAAAATACACTTTCTAGCAATGAGATTGAGATCAAGTAATTACACAGGAAGTTAATATACAGTCTATATTAATAAGTGGTATTTACTTGCATAAACTAAGATGCAGTTTCAGTAAATTGTAGTTTCAATATAAAACTATATTATGTGTATCTGAATTATCATTATTATTATTATTGTTGTTAATAATAAATTGCTTGAAGACATTCCACCTAGCCTGGTGATGTTCACTGTGCCATAGGTGGAGGGCTGAACATCTCTTTTCCAACATCTCTTTTCCTTCTTTTCTCCTGTGTAATCCTTTCAGTCTGGGTCCGCTGCCTAGTCTCAGCCTGTGTTAAGCTTTTGACAGTGAAAAATTTCAAAGACTATGTACATAATCCCATTTATAGTTGTTATTTATGAATTTAACTTCTTTCTTTAAAGATTCTTTTGCTCTTTCCTAGGGAATGAAGCCATAGGCAATATCCAAACTATGATGCCTCTGCTGATAGTGCAAAGACCGTTTGCTGCCAAAGGTATCTTACACTGCCAACACCAACTTTAAATGTCTGTAGTAGAGGGTAGAGTCAACACGCAGCTGCTCTTCTTTGCTCAATCAGCACCTGTAAATGTATTGCTTTGCACTAAACCCAGCTCTATGTAATTAGCTCTTGCACCCCTTACTTGTGGATCCTTAAATCAAATGTAAATTTTAAACAAAACTATGGCAGCGTATGTGCAGTGAATCCAGTCTAATCTCCTTGTGTGGCAGAAGGATGCTGCACTGGTGTGCAGATAGGGCATGGTTTCAGCTGCATCATTCCAAGCTCTGGCACGTCATTTAGGTCTAGTGTGGAACAAACCTCACAGAGCTTTTTCCGAATAGGCAGTGGTCATTTGCCTGAATCTTTCAAACATCCAGAAATCTCTGAAAAAGATGTGCTGAACCTGCCATTACTAAGAGAAGGAGAAAAAAGTGTAAAATCTCCTTACTGCTCCTGACTTCCCGCCCTAGGAGCAGCCTGGCAGAAGCTCACCCTACAAGTAACACTATTTGCAAGTGAACTGCTGTTTCTGCTTTGTTCAGCAATAATTTTTGCTTCTGTGTAACCACACTTCAGAATCTCATCTGAAAAATACTAAACCTCATGTTTTTGTGGTTGAATACAAAGTTCAAAATATTAAGTGAACGTAACCAACCGCATGATAGCTACTAGCATCCTTTGGCAAGCTGACGAAGCAGTATGGGGGCTGGGAAAGTGATTTAATATGACATTAACTAATAAGATCAATGACATCTAAAATGGTAATATGGATAATGGTAATTTTGTGCCTCTTTTAAAGCAAAATATCAAAGTAATCTTTTTTGATACAGGCAGAAGCAGGTCTTGTCCTGGGGAAAGGGGCAGCTGGTGCTACAAAGGATTGTTGTATTGAAGATGGAAAAGTTCAAACTGCCCTTCTTCCTATGCTTTTAAAACCATGCGTCTTCTTGTGCAGTACACAGAGCCTGGTGTAGCAAAAATTGGGTCAATGAAATCACTGCCATTGATTTCAATGGGTGTTGGACTGACGCCAGAGAGAGAGAGTGGACATGTTCTCTCTAGCAGCCACAGTCTCATCTGCTTTCATATGCACCAAATTGCTGGTACCCTCCCCCATTTTTTGAAGAGGTGACCCCCGTGGGGGGATGGGCATGAGTGGATGCGTGGGGCACGGGGTTTCTCTGTCCCTGTTCCCGGGTCATGTGTACCCCAAATCCTGTCCCCCATTGGTCAATTTGAATGTAGCCCGCGGGAGTCCTGTACTTAAGGGAGTGTGCACGGGACCCCGGGGGGGTTGTTCCAGACCTGTTCTGGTGGGCAGTCGCTGTCGGAGTCCCTGCCGGGCTCCGGCCATGTGCGGCCAGGGGGAATAAAATCTGAAAACATCTATCAAATATCGTCTCCTTGATTCTTCCACGGGCCAAGGCTGTCTCCCAGGGAAAGGGTGCAGCCACCCCACTGCAACAATTTTTGTCAGGAAACAAAACCAAACCAATCTACCAAAATCTTCATTTCCTTGTTCATAAGCTCTCTCAATGGTTTGGAGTACTTTTGTTCAAATATCTGCACATCTTTCTGCAAAAAGTTTGGTGCAACAAGCCACCTTGTAACATAATGACGTAGGGATACTCTGCAGGATGGGCATGAGTGGATGCGTGGGGCACGGGGTTTCTCTGTCCCTGTTCCCGGGTCATGTGTACCCCAAATCCTGTCCCCCATTGGTCAATTTGAATGTAGCCCGCGGGAGTCCTGTACTTAAGGGAGTGTGCACGGGACCCCGGGGGGGTTGTTCCAGACCTGTTCTGGTGGGCAGTCGCTGTCGGAGTCCCTGCCGGGCTCCGGCCATGTGCGGCCAGGGGGAATAAAATCTGAAAACATCTATCAAATATCGTCTCCTTGATTCTTCCACGGGCCAAGGCTGTCTCCCAGGGAAAGGGTGCAGCCACCCCACTGCAACAATTTTTGTCAGGAAACAAAACCAAACCAATCTACCAAAATCTTCATTTCCTTGTTCATAAGCTCTCTCAATGGTTTGGAGTACTTTTGTTCAAATATCTGCACATCTTTCTGCAAAAAGTTTGGTGCAACAAGCCACCTTGTAACATAATGACGTAGGGATACTCTGCAGGATGGGCATGAGTGGATGCGTGGGGCACGGGGTTTCTCTGTCCCTGTTCCCGGGTCATGTGTACCCCAAATCCTGTCCCCCATTGGTCAATTTGAATGTAGCCCGCGGGAGTCCTGTACTTAAGGGAGTGTGCACGGGACCCCGGGGGGGTTGTTCCAGACCTGTTCTGGTGGGCAGTCGCTGTCGGAGTCCCTGCCGGGCTCCGGCCATGTGCGGCCAGGGGGAATAAAATCTGAAAACATCTATCAAATATCGTCTCCTTGATTCTTCCACGGGCCAAGGCTGTCTCCCAGGGAAAGGGTGCAGCCACCCCACTGCAACAATTTTTGTCAGGAAACAAAACCAAACCAATCTACCAAAATCTTCATTTCCTTGTTCATAAGCTCTCTCAATGGTTTGGAGTACTTTTGTTCAAATATCTGCACATCTTTCTGCAAAAAGTTTGGTGCAACAAGCCACCTTGTAACATAATGACGTAGGGATACTCTGCAGGATGGGCATGAGTGGATGCGTGGGGCACGGGGTTTCTCTGTCCCTGTTCCCGGGTCATGTGTACCCCAAATCCTGTCCCCCATTGGTCAATTTGAATGTAGCCCGCGGGAGTCCTGTACTTAAGGGAGTGTGCACGGGACCCCGGGGGGGTTGTTCCAGACCTGTTCTGGTGGGCAGTCGCTGTCGGAGTCCCTGCCGGGCTCCGGCCATGTGCGGCCAGGGGGAATAAAATCTGAAAACATCTATCAAATATCGTCTCCTTGATTCTTCCACGGGCCAAGGCTGTCTCCCAGGGAAAGGGTGCAGCCACCCCACTGCAACAATTTTTGTCAGGAAACAAAACCAAACCAACCTACCAAAATCTTCCTTTCCTTGTTCATAAGTTCTCTCAATGGTTTGGAGTACTTTTGTTCAAAAATCTGCATCTTTTTGCAAAAAGTTTGGTGCAAAAAGCCACCTTGTAACATAATGACGTAGGGATACTCTGCAGAGCACCATGGACAAGCCCATGGGAAAGGCATGGCTCCAGCATTCATGCTGCATCAGTACAAGGCCTGGCGCATCTTTTAGAGTTAATGTGTGACAAATGGCGTGCAGCTTTGTCCAAGTTTACTGTCACTTGCAATAAAAATTCATGTTGGATTATATCTTTGTGTTGTAAACAGGATGAAATGTAGGTACTATAACTAGGCAGCTGGTTTGTGACTTTGTTTCCTTTCTCATAAAAAGTAACCATATTTGCAAATAGCAATTAGTGAGTTGTGGACAAGGATTAAGTATTTTTTCTTCCTGTACTTAGATTCACTAGGTAAAGACCTAGGTCACTTGTGTAAAGCTACAATTCCGTCTGTATCACTCTGTTCTATATTTCTTTTTGCTGTCATTGTATAGAAAACTAACTTATCACAGCTTGTGCTTTTTAAAGTCTGAACCTCATGGTACAGTTTTTAATTTTGATAACACTGTGAGATCCTGAGTCTTACCATCAAATAATGAATACAAAATGGTTTGGGATATTGATAAGCAGAGTCCTATGTAGGTATAAATAATCTGCTTCATTCACTGTGCCTTTGAAGTCCTCTTGTTTGCATTCAAGAAACCCTTTATGGGTTCTAGGAAAAATTTGGATCCTGTCTAGGTTCTTTAAGCCTGTAATTAGCTGCAGATGAATCTGTATCTATTTAAGTGTTTAAGCATCTGATTGCTCCAAGAAACAGATACTCACATATCTGAATTACAGTAATTTTTGCCTTCTCTCTGCAGGTTCAGTCACTGGCCCAAAAGTAATTTAGGCCATTCCATGCCTATTCACTGCATTTTAAAAATAAGACCGGGATGGTACAGCCCCCTTTTTGTAACTTTGTAGACATTTTAATATGGAATAACCTTACTTAGCATTTGTATACTTTTAAAGAGGAGACAAGTAGTTTTGCAAGCATATAACTGGATTTACTGTAACAGCAAGACATGCAAGACAGAGGGGAAATCTGTGCTAAGGCTGCAGCTATGGCTTTTCTCAACAAAAGAAAAAAAAAAACCAAAAAACAACCCAAACAGCTGGAATGTTTCTTTCAAAGGGCATCAACTGTGAAAAGCAGGACTCTCCCAAGACCGTTAAACAGGTGGGCAGTGAAGAAAGCAAGGTAGTTGCTACCGTTGAGGAATTCTCAAATGTAAGGATCCAGGTGTTATTCAAATAAAATCAACTGCTGGCAGAGCTGAAAAATCACTCACTAATAAGAATGGATTGAACATTGCCTGGGGGGGCTGACAGAAGCTCAAAGGAGAGCCTCTCCTACACACTACATTTGTCTTACATAAAGGCTGGATTTTTGCTTCACTGAGATTGAATTTGGATGATCTGCTTCCATTATCACTTACCCTACTAACACAGACCATTGATTTTACTACCACCTCTGTTCTCTCTCATCCTCCTGCTTCTGTTTTCCAGGAAACTGGTCTTACAGCCCCCGACTCTAGAGGTTCTGGCCAGCCCCAACCTGTGCTTCCCTCACACAGCCTCACACCCCAGCAGCACTTACCTGCTGCAAGCAGCATGGTTCTGAGGCTGCTACTGATAAAAACCTTTACAGCCTGCCAGGACACTACACTTCTATATTGTCCAGCTGCCACTGGCCTCTGGCAGGCTAACTTACCCCAGCAGTTACTACTGTGATAAACACTGTTACTCAGACTATGCACGCCAACCAAAATGAGTTGCAGCATGTCAAAAAGATAAGTGACAGGTTTTTCTTTCATATGGTCTATCCTTAATATAAGCTTCTACAAAATGTCTATGTGAGCATTGCATAGTTCACAGTATGCACATAAAACATACATATATATTTACTCAGATGTTTATTCCCCAAACCAAACCCAAATACTTGTTCAGGCAACATGCAGCGCCAGAATGATTGCCTCCATGACTGCTCTTTAACAGGAATCATTCCTAAATTAAATGTATATGGATTTCCCTCCCTGGTGTGTCTATGCACTTATTTTTTTATACATACATGTTTCTCTCTGTGTATTTTACATATAAGTTAATGTATGAATAAGCCAGTAGAATTTTATAGCATAAAATATAACTGAATTGTTAAAATTTAGGTAATTCACAATACCTTGATTCTGTAAGACAATAAATACAAAGCTTCTTTCTCAAATAAAGAGCAGAAATCTGCCTTTGAAATGGGAATATCCTTTCCATGCAACCTGTATGCCCATGTCAAACCACAAACCTAGAGTTATGATCTACCATGCTCTTCTGTGCCCAGAGAGGGAAGAGAAACTTTGCTTTGAAACAGTAGACAAAGTCTCAATTGACTCTCCCTGTTTCACTGACCAAAACCAAATGGAATTCTCTACAGTTTTATTCCAAGCAGAACTGCCTGTAAGTATGCACAGGAGAAAGGTCATATTTTGAAACTTTTGTCTACTGTACATGTCAGAAACCCTTTATAAGTAACAGCTTCATGCTGAGCATCTGAATTCCTCCCTCCCTCCCTCTGCTTCAGGCTTTTTCTGAATGAACCTGATGACGGTTATCCTCTGAATTCATTGAAAAATCTGGAATCTCTTAGGGTTCTCAAAGATACTGCAGAGAAGTCTGTAGACCAAGAAGTAAATGACTTTCAAACAAGTCAATGGTCCACCAGTCTGTGTTCACTAACCTTCACTATTTTTTCCCAAACTCTAAATTACCCCAAGTGGTTTAGTCTGCAGATTGATTTAGCCTCAGCTGAGAGTGAGGAGGATTTTTCCATTCATTGTAGAAAATGCTGGATCAGATTTTACACATTTTGTTCCTGAACCAAACCTTAAAGATGTCAATAAAGTGCCTTTTATGAAGTTTAATGGGCTTGTAGTCATTCCAGTAGTTCCATATTAAAAAAAAAAAAAAAAAAAAAAACAAAAACTTATTACCTGAATCTTATTCNTCAAAGATACTGCAGAGAAGTCTGTAGACCAAGAAGTAAATGACTTTCAAACAAGTCAATGGTCTACCAGTCTGTGTTCACTAATCTTCACTATTTTTTCCCAAACTCTAAATTACCCCAAGTGGTTTAGTCTGCAGATTGATTTAGCCTCAGCTGAGAGTGAGGAGGATTTTTCCATTCATTGTAGAAAATGCTGGATCAGATTTTACACATTTTGTTCCTGAACCAAACCTTAAAGATGTCAATAAAGTGCCTTTTATGAAGTTTAATGGGCTTGTAGTCATTCCAATAGTTCCATATTAAAAAAAAAAACAAAAAACAAAAAACAAAAAAAACTTATTTCCTGAATCTTATTCCAACTAATGTGGTTTTGGCTTCTTTTTCTTTGTTGCTACCCCTCCCAGTTGGTTCAAATTAGCTTGCTCATAGTAAATGTCAGCACTGAGACAAAGACTCAAATAAACACAGAGACTCAGCAATTCTCTGAGGTCTGCTCCTCTCAGGATGCACGAGAGGCAAGACAGCAGAGGAACCTTGTTCTCTTTCATGCCTACATAAAAGACATAAGTCCCCAAGGCTGTTTCTGCACCGCGTTCAGACTGCGACGGAGGCCCTGAGATCAGAGCAGCCGGAACAAGTCTCTGCTGGGGAAGCTGCGGTGTCACCGGCCACGGAGCCGTGTCTGTGCAGGCACTGTAATTTCACTGCCATTAATCTGAGCTGGCCACATTGTATCTGGTGTGATACATCTCTGTGTGCTGTTCTAACCCTCCCACTCCAGGCTAAGTGCCAGTTTCAGCCCTGAATTTGTACTTTTTAGGCTTTGATGTGCAGGGCATTGAAGACAATGGAGAGATTCCCATTTGCAAGCCCCTTCCTGTGCTTAGCTCACAGCTCATCAGCCTGCTGAAGTGCTTACCTCCCCTAAAGCACCCAGCCATTGCGAGTGAGGTGGAAAGGGATTACTTAGGCACTCTTTTAGATTTGCTTTAGCAAAACATTTGTAACATTCTCTAAATTTAAATAAAATATTGATTACTAAAATAAAACTCAGATGTAGTTGTCTGAGGCAATGTATTAGGGCTTGCTCCAAATTAACATCTGAATACGAGATAAAATATTGTGGGTTGTGAGCACATCATTATTTTAGCCGCAATGGTCTCTCGTTTCTATGGTAAATAGACTTCAGAAATATTGCACAATACTATAGCTTATGAATACCACTTAATAAATGATATTGAAGACCCAGAAAAAAAAAAAAGATGTTTTTAAACAACTAAATTTTACTCTCACTTTACAGCAGAAGCTGTATTGCTCTGTGGATTANGAGATAAAATATTGTGGGTTGTGAGCACATCATTATTTTAGCCGCAATGGTCTCTCGTTTCTATGGTAAATAGACTTCAGAAATATTGCACAATATTATAGCTTATGAATACCACTTAATAAATGATATTGAAGACCCAGAAAAAAAAAAAGATGTTTTTAAACAACTAAATTTTACTCTCACTTTACAGCCAGAAGCTGTATTGCTCTGTGGATTAGACAGAGGGCTAGTGTGACCCCTAGCCACAGCACTTTGTTCCCTGGATAGTGAATTATGCACCCAAATTGGTGTGCATTCTATTACTAAGATATCTGCACAAAAGAATAATTCCTTCGAAATAGGAAATTTTCTGATGCTCAGTGCTCTTTAAATTATTTCAGGATAAAACCACCATGATGAACTTCCTACTCTGGTGTGTTAGGCTGTTTTGGTTTGTTGTTGGCTGTGTTTCAGAACAAAGCTGTCATAAATGTGACCACTGGTTTCCAATAGAAAGGTTTTCATGCCGGGAGCGTGCTGTCGATGGCTGTTCTTGTTTGCAGCCCTTGCACTCTGCACGGCTCTCTGCAGCTGACTGCACTGACGTCAACTCCAGCGCTATCGACACATTCTTTTGTGTGGTGTGAATGAAAAAGTAAATTGATCCCAGTGGGGACTGTGCTCACAGAGAACAGAGAAAAGCTGCCACTCTGCCAGCTATAGATGGCATCAGACGTCTGTTAGTACAGTCCTTGCTTTGGCACTTAGATTAGACAGGACATCAGTTAGGGAGGTGTTTTGTGCCCCTCAAAAAATAGCGTGTTTTTTTTTTTGGGGGGGGGAGGGCTAAACTTGACACATGAAAATTAATAATAATGGCAAAGGATGCAAAAACGAGCACCTTGTATCTAGGAGGTGATTTTAGAAAGGACAAATATTATGCTAAATTTATGGGTGAGAGAAGTGTAATCTCCTTGGGACTATGGAACAAAGGCAGGGAATAAAGAGGAATAAAAAACCAGTCACCAAATCTTTAACTTGTGAAAAAATATCCATTTTGGAATGTTGAAATCATCTGTGCTAAATAAATTATACCTGCTAGGATTCTGGCCTCACATATTCTGAATTCTAGTCCTGAAGTCCAAGTATTTATTACAGGAACAGTGTTTCTTAGCATGAAAATGCAGAATTAAAAATTCTACACTGAAGTTTTGTTTTAGTTTTGGTTTTAATTATTGTTTTCTATGGGTATTTGTGTCAAAGAGAAAAGAAAAAAAAAGTTATTTTCTAAGCTTTTCCCACATTTCCTACATTTACCCTCTACCGCTATCAGTTCCTATATTTATAATGTCGAAAGTTTTTATCCTTTCAGAATCCCTGTGAGACAGGTCCTTCATTTAAAAGCGGTGTACATACATGTGTGTGGGAGGAGGATTAGAGGAACAAATGGTGGCATGACTCAAATTCCCTAAAAAACCTGTGACAAGGCAGGAAAAGAAACTAAAAGCTGAAATGGCATCCCAGAAATGAATTTTTTTGTCTCCTCTTCCATCACACAACAGCTGCCACAGACTTGCTATCCCCTATGATCACACCAAACTGGACTCTACTTATGCTACAGTATAATGCTGTCAATAGTTACCCACAATCAGGTGTGTACTTGGTGAGGTTTGGGCTCTTAATTTGCAGGCTATTTCCTGTTTATCATAAATTTTCCTCATTATTATCTACCAGTGTGTGAATTTTATGAGTGACTTGAGCTGGCAGACTTGGTGCACCTCCTTGTAAGGCAAAGCTATCAACATCTGACCTCTTATCTACAGTCTGACACAATGGGAAAGCTGACCTGTAAGGTTTCTGGAGTGCTAACACTGCACTTACAGCCTTGACATTCACATCCTTGGATCAGAGAAGACACATGCCATCATAGTAATGGTTACTCCCAGGCATATTCAATCAGAAAGGCGAGATCNAAAAAAAAAAAAAAGTATCAGTATTAGCTAAGAAAAAAAATGGAACCTTTTATTTCAAAAGCATAACTGCAGGGTAGAACCCATGGATTGCAAAGTTACCAGTTCAGGACGATGCTGGTCTTTCCTATAATGGAGCTTGACTCAGTGGAAGTTGTTTGATTTCAGTGTTCATGAGGTTGAGACCATTTTTGTCATCTAGATCAGAGACTCCAGAGAAAAAGGGAAGAGTAATTTTTATTATCCTATTTTAGTATTTGAAGGGTCATTTTTAATTTTTATTATCCTATTTTAGTATTTGAAGTG
>VYZQ01014577.1:0-14471 GCA_013400655.1 Mystacornis crossleyi | reverse complement strand
GAAGTCCAAGATTCCTGCAGATCTGCAGCAGTGGAACATAACAACGGCTGGCGGCCAGGTGGTGGTTCTGGTGGTTTCTGGTGCAGAGTCGCACTTGATGCTCTCTTTGCAGGTGGTTGTGGTTTCAAAGGGCTGTGGGAACAGAACTGAATAAATTGTTCTTTTAGTGGAGAGTACTCTCTGCAGCCTGCTTGCAGCAAGATACTTGCCATTGCATCCAGATTTTGCCTATACTTGAAGTCTTCCTCAGAGTATTTTCTCTAAGAAAAAACCCGATTTCTAAAAAATAAGAATAACAGAGAAAATCTTGCATGTATCTCAGTTTTTTGTGTTTGTTTTTTTTTTTTACTTTTTCATGAGGGAAAATTTCCATTAAATATTCTGTTCACTTCTATCTGTACAAGGTAAACCAGAATACCTGAATTGTGCAAATTAGTTCAGCAAAACACCAAAGCAAATTTTCCTGTTGTAATACATTCTAGCAGAAGTAAGTGATCTGATCCCTGTTTTTCCTGATTACTATTCTTCCCAGGAAATTCTGTGTTCCAGAAGACTTTGCAACAAATTTCACTCTGAGATACATGGTCAATAGGTTGCTTGCACATGGGAAGAATAATTCAACAAATGAAAATGTAGTCATTGGCTCTCTAGGTTATAAGGAAATGCAGTTAAAACTGCTTGAGAAAGACTTCTGAGTCATTTAACAAATAAAAACTGGTGGAAAGTTAACTTTTTTTCATCAAAAGTGCTAAAATAGGATATTGTTGAAAATTCAAGTGGGACAATTTTTAGTGTGTATATCCTTATATATATAGAATATATGTATTCCCATTGTGCAGGAATATGGAAGTATAAATCAATTTTCACTAGTGTAATGTGGAGAAAACAGTGAAATGTCAGGATTATGGATGGGGTAGAAATTCCATGTTTTTTTACCCAAATAAAAATTTGCCAGAATTTTTTATTTTTTGGAACTGTTTACTGATTGTTATTTAGGACACTTCTTTAATAACACCAGTAGCTGCACAGTAGGTGAAACAGTAAAAATTATTAAAGCACTTAATATGCACTTCGTTCAGGTGACAAAGTTGTGCGACACTGCTTTGTGTCTTCATTTTGGTTCCCACTTGAATTTATTTACAAGCTCACAGCAAATTTCACATAGTTGGGAACCTGAGAACCCTCTTTGCTCTGAGAACCTCTTTTGCTGTTGAACACCTTTGCAGTAGTTCATGAAACTTAAGGGATTTAAAAAATATTTACAATCTTATTGCAATGCTGACCATAGTAGTCCTATATTTCAAAGGGAAAAAAAAAGAAGCGTACAGAGCTTATTTCCATTTATATTACGGCCTGTATAAAGGCTTGAATGTTTGNAAAGGGAAAAAAAAAAGAAAACAATCAAAGAACTGTGAAGAAAGTACTGTGAAAGACTAGCTACGACTGGATATTTATGTCTGCAATTTCACCTTCAAGGTACTGTTTTTAGTTATAAAATAGCAGCAGCACTCCTTAGAAAATAAAGCACCCATTTAAAATATGTTCATCTTTAACTTCTATGTTGCTTTAAGGAGCATCTGTTTTGCTGTTGTGAAAAGGAAGATAAGAAATTAATTCAAATATTGGACCCTTGGACTGTAAGTTCATTTTCTTATTATACCCTCAGAATATTTTTCCCAGATTAGAGCGTTTTTGTCAGAAAACATAAGTAACGTCACCTAACAAGTTCACAACTGGGCCATTGCATTGACTGGATCAAGGTTAGGTTGGAAAGAAACAAAGAATGAACACCTGATAGAAACTATATTTTGAAAAAGCAGCACGCCCTTGAAAACAGGGAGCAGTATGTTGTTTATATGACAGATTTAATCTCTTATGCTTTGGTAGGACCTACACTTAGTTGCACGTAAGCACAACTGAAGGGCGCTGTTCAGAGGAGATTTAACTTAGTTTTTTAAAACAGGAAGCTGAAGAAAAAGCTGGCTTTACACAACAGAGGACAAATTTTGCATTAACCAGCTTATGTAGAAATTTTTTGAAAGTTGGAAAGCTCCTTCAAACCATGCCTGATTGAAATGGATGTAGAACTTCCCTGTGCCAGAGGAAACTATTGACTTTCATACAAAAAATTCACATTTTATAACTGTTCCAAAACCCACTTGTGAATGAGAAATTTACCATTGATTACAAAGGATTTTTTCAGGCTCCAAATGATAATTTCAGACTGGTAAATGTTAGTTCCAGCTTTCTGTCCCTTGTAGAGAGGATTAAGGTCAACACTATTTCCACTCTGAAAAAGCATTTTAATTAATTACCTGAAATTTTAAAGTATGGCACTAATGTATAAAGGTCTGCAAAAGTATAAAAGTCATCAGACTTATGATGATGGGAAAAGTAAGAAGTATGTCTCTAACAGGAGATGGAGGTAGGTGAGAAGAAAAAAGGAGAATATAAAATTAGTACCGTGCATGGGTACTTCCTCAGTTGTGGTGAGAACAAATAAGAATATCTACAAATATGCTTGCGTAAGAGAAGATGCAGATGTAACTTCTGAGAGATTACAGAGACAAAAAAGACAAAAAAGACCTCAGGTCCAGATTCTCTGAAACACTCATTTGTGCATGTGCACACACACACTGTCGGTCCATCTCTTCAGCAGCAGCAATCTCAGGACTCTACTGCAAACATATCTACTTTCTGCCAATTTTCTTGTATCCAACCCCTCTGGCTTAAGGTACCTAGAAGTTTAGAATATTAAGTAATTTTTAATCACTCCACCTTTGGCATCTCTAGGCTCAAATCCTAGCAGGATTTAAAAGACTATAATATTAGCATTGAGCAAACAATAGAACTCACTTGATCAGACAATCAGCATAGATTTTGTTGTAAAGAAGCACATTTTGTAGCCTATTAGATATTCATTATTATAAGCATATCTAGTGATTCCCATTAATACTCTAGCCTGTTTTGCCTTCATTCTACTTAATTAAGAGTCCAATCAGCACTCACTTTACGGGATGTCAAAGAAGCTCTGAAGTGAAAAGTACACTTCAAAAATTCCTGTAACTTCTAAACCAAAGAAGCAAAAAAGAGGTCAAAAGGAAATAGGACATAGATGAAAATATTCTTGCGTTAGTTAAGAGATAAAAATAAAGCAGTCAAAATGAACTTGTTCTAAAGCGGATAATCTGTGTCATCCTTTGCCCTAATGAGAATGATTCTGGCTATAGTAAGTGAGATAATCTATCCACTGTGAATAGATTTATCATAGACTTAATATCACATTTATCATTTTGAACACACTTTAGATACCCCATGTAAAGTTCTTGCAAAGATTTTTGTTTAAGAGGTGTTTCCCATCTGGGTTTTTGTTTAAATATTAAAAAAAACAAAAAACAAAAAAACCAAAACAAAACAAAACAAAAAAAACCCCAACAACAACAACAACAACAACAAAAAAAAAACCGAAACACAAACCCAACTCCCAGACCCTGGAACTTAACATTTCAATATTGTTTGGTGTTTCTCCTGGTACAACCCATTGAATTTGTCAGCTAACTTGTGCACTATTTTAAGCACCAGATAAAGTGATGGTTGTACGGGGAATCACTTAGTTGCTTATATATGCAAGGAAGAATGTTTAGAGATGGGAAAAGTGAATCTGTCCCCTGAGGTACCTGTTTTTCTTTATTAAGCATAAAGAAAATGTAGGCTCCTAGTTGAAGAATTACCATATTAATGATACCATATTAAGGTACTTAAAAGTGGCAGAGCAGACCCAAAACAGGTCTTTCTAGTTTTTTCACTCCTTTAAAGAATTTACCTTGATCTATGGCTCATTTTTTTTTTTTGCTTACCTCTCCAGAAAGAGAAGTCCTGGAATCTCATTCTTTACTGGGTGCACTTTGCCTGCCCTTTCAGACTTATCAGGTCTTATAAACAACTTCTATACAATAAAACCTGTTTGCATAGTATTTAATTGCTTCTTTCAGTGGGAAGGAAAAGAAATTTATAAGTCAGTATAGGACAGAAAGATTCCTTGTGTAGTTTGTGGGGACCCCCTCTATATCTGAACTTGTGAGGCTCAGGAGGATTGTGCCATGCCAGCAGCTGGGGCACTGCAGTGAGTGGGAAATGCTGACGGCTGCAGCACTGGGCTGCTTGCAGAGAGCAGAGTTGCTTGGGTGATTTGTTTTGCACAGCCCTGTATGGGCCTGTTAAAATACTGGGCTTTCACCTGAGCAATATGGTATTTTTTTAGGCAATCCGTTCTTGCTACAGCAGGGAAGAAGAAAGGCAGTACTACTTGCTCCCTCCTACTTGATGGGAAAAGTTCTTGAGGGCATGGATTTATATTGGTCAGATCTAGTGACCCTGGCTTTTATTTTCATGCACTTACCACTTACACTGAATAAATCCATGCTTCCCTTCTAAGCTGGGGACATTTGAGTATGAACTGCTATCATATTTTATAAATAAGCTAAAAGGAAGGTCATGGATTGCTGCAGGAACAGAACCTAGGACCTCATATAATAAGTTTTAATCTTCACAAATCATCCATATGGCCACTCCAATTGAATATGCTTTTCATAGTGAATCTCTAGGTACTAAACCACTATTTTATTCTTAAGTCAAGGATAACAACCAAGGCAACTGATCTCTAGCATGTGACTGGCAATTAGGGAGTAGTTATGTGATCTAGATTGAACCCATGTGTCAAGATCTCTTCTCACAACCTGATAATATAAAATGTCTCTGTTATTTAAGTGCACTTGACCTGTGGAGAAAACAAAGTATAACTGCGTGGATGTATGAATTCTATTTGGTTTAATTTTTATTTTTTTCTACTTCTTTTTGTTTGCTGTTGGTAATGTCATGCGAAATTTTACCAGAACACACAGTTCTGACACAAGAATCTATATTGTAAAAAAATTACCAAAATGCCAAAATTAAAGTGTTTTTATCTCCTTTCTTTGGTTTGGAGATTTACTCACTGAACTAAAATAAATAGATTTCAAAAAAGAAAAAAAAATCAAGGGCAAAGACCTTTACTGACACCAAAAGGTACACCTGACACATCCTGTAAACCCTAAATCTGAGAAATCAGATGTCGAGAGAGAAGTTTCCTGAACTCTTTATCACTTTTTCTTTGTTTGAAATACCATCAGCAGCATTTCCCCAAACCACATGAACTTTCTACTTTTATCTGCAACAAACATCAAAAAGAAACATGTATTTCAGTTCACAGACTGGTTTATGTAGTTCCTCGGGGTCTCAGCTTGTTAAGGCAGAATGCTTCCCGAGCGCATGGAACAAGCGTGAGTCAGAGAGACCCGTCTGTTGATACAAAGAGCATGTGAGGTCAGCCTTAAAACTCTGAAGTGTGAGTTTGATGAAGTTCTTGTTTATGCTACTAGACGGGTTCCAGTAAATGATACAAATCCCACACCTAGTCCATTTGCCTGCACATATTTCCTCCCTGAAATGTATCTTCTGGATAATAATATGAAAATATTATTTTTCTTTTTTTTTCTTTCCTTTTTTGTCTTCTTTTCTTTTAATTCTTTCTTCTCTGCATTCACTAATTCACTTATAAATAGCACTGCCACCACAGGAAGTGATAGGTTCCGATAAGACATTTTATGGGGTTGACAAAATTGGCTATTCTTATGCATCAGGCAGAGCAGAGATATAGAAATGATACGCTAACATTAAATATTAGCATAAACATCTGTTGCAGATCCCAACTTTATATCTAAATCTGGATGAATCAACATACCCTGAAAAAGTCTCAGATACTCAGAATGAGCAGTACACTTGGCTACCTCAAGTTTTAAAACTGTTAGATAATTTTCATAATGTGTAAAAAACTTTAAAAGACAGTTATAAGCAAAATCTTCAATAAAATACAACCAAAAACATATGAGATATGAAAAAAACTAATTTTCTCTTACTGTATGTCATACATAGTTACTGAGGATTTAGTCTTGCAGGTAGTTAAATGTTTTGGCTGAAGAGAAGCAAATTCATATGAAAACTTTGGGAGGTACTAATATAAAAACAGGACACAGTTTGTGAGTATTAGCTGTTTTTGTGGGAAAAGAACCCCCTACCAAAAAATACCATATTGTAGCAGTTAAAATAGGACTGAAAGGCAATGAGGTAGATAGATATAGAGAATGTTTTCCATATGCAGGGAGACTAAATTGAATGGACCTCTTCATCTTGGAAATAACAGCTTAGAGAAATATGACAGTTGCATAAATTTATTGTGGAGAACAGGGAATACTTGCTGGATCTCTTGCAGCATTGGAACTCAGGAGGACACATACACAATAAAGTTATCAGGTAGTGAGTTTAAAATAAACAGAAGGAAACACTTTTCAGTATTGTTGCATAACTGCACTGTGAGGTAATTTCCACAAGATGCTGAGGATGCCAAAAATATAAATGGACAAAAACAGACTTTAGAGAAATTCATGGGAATACATCCATAAGTAACCCAGATGCAATATCTGGCTCAGGGAAAATTCAAACTGATTGCTGCTGTAACTGAGAGGATAGATCAAGAGTCAGACACTTTATACATGTCTTATTTTTTCCATTTTTCTCTATATACACTAGTAGCCAGACACTCTCAAGTTCATCCCATCATGGGTCATGACTAGGAAAAATGAAAAATACTCTATTTGTTCTTTTTTTCAGATGAACTGCGAATTTTTACAGAATCTATAGAAAATACAATATATAAATATAACAGAATTTTGAAATTAAATTACTTTTTTTTTAAACTTATTTTTATGTTTCCCAGTTCTGTTTCATAATTTTCCCTTAGCACTGCAGTGGGAGCAGTCTTACTCCCCACCATAGCCTGATGGCCAGGATGCTTGGGGTGCCTGAAGGCAGGGGCAGGCTGAGGCTTGGTGCTCAATAAAAGTGAACAACTCCAGCATTCTGTGAAGAGAAATGAGAGCAAAGGCCATTTGATAAAAAATGCTATTTCATGAAAAGAAGGATTTATAGCAATTTCTCCCAACATTAGCCATGGAAATGTGACTAATCCAAACCTTCAGACTACCTACAGTGAATTACCATTTAGGATTCTTCAGTAGTTAATGAAGATATAGAAGTGTCAAGGATAGAGAGACTGGTTCAATTCTCTTTCTTTCTCCATTAATTATAGGGAGTTCACAAATAATTTGTTCACAACTAATTATCAACTTTTTATATAGCTAAAGGGTAAATGTAACCCATAATATCCAATTTCCCAAATGAATTCCCTTTCCAGTACAGAGAGATTTTTCTCACTCAGTTCTGTGACATATCCCAGAGCTGAATCTCCCTAAATGCTTTGATGTCTCCTTTTGTTTTCTCCTAAATGTGACTTCCTTTCTGAAGCAAATTATCCTTTAGTCAAAGACAGTGGATTTCCAGCCCTAAAAAGCCTTTTATTAATTCATGAGCCAGATATAAAATAAACAGTAGCCATTTAATTCTCATCTGCTTATTGCTTTTTCAGGGCCCCTTCGTGTACATGCTATCATCATCCTAACAGCTGCTTGGTCAGTCTCTGCATTCCTGCATTTGCATATAAGCTGAGGCTGACAATAAAGTTTCCAGAAAGTGCCAAGTGAGTTGGTGTTCTTGTAATGTGAAACACTCCTTTAGCAATCTGAGACCACACATCTCATTTCATGTGGGATATTGAACAATTAACATTTTTCAGTCACTTAACCATCTGCACAGAATAGGAAGTGACAACGTAGTCTCACCACGAGCAAGTCATGATATCCTCAGCTTTCCTGTAGATGTAGTTTTAATACAATTTAATGTAATTATAACAGAGGACTTTGCATGAGAAGAAACAGTTTAGTGTTCTACTGCATGCCTTAGCTGTGAACCTGATGCTGAGTGAGCTGATTCTTTCTCTCAATATTAGAAAACATTATGGCAGGGATTTTAAGTCAAAAATTGAAAAGGCTACTGAAAAGTATTGTTTAGTATGAGAACAGATAACAGATGAAATTTTAATTTACATGCTATTCAATATAGGAATTTATCACATAAATCTATTCACCACAGGAAGGATATTTCACCACATATTCACCACATTCAGCACTTTCAGTCTCTACGTGTATATTTTCTGTACAGTGATGCTAAGATAAACCTGGAAGGCTTTCCAGAAATCTGGAGACTTTATTGTGAAAATCTCAAGAAGTACTGATTGTCATTTTATGAACTTCAGAAGGTAAACAAAATCATATCTATCTATGGAAAATCTAGCCAGGCTAGTGTCTATATTTGTCTTTGAAAATCTGGCCCCCTTTGCTACCTCATCCTGTCCACTGATTGACAGATATCGCTACAGTGGAGACCACTGATATTTTTAATTACCTCTTGATTTGGTCTCATGGTAAGGAAGGAATCAGAGGAGAGAATGCTTAACCATTGAGTGTATGAGTCTTACAGGTTCAAGTACAGCGTGTCCTGAAGACGTATTGCTGACTCTCACAATTTCCATATTTAATAGCTGATACACTTAGAGAATAATGTATATGTGCACATTATATAATTCTTTTATATAAATTTATTGTCATTAGCTTTTAGACTACAGTGAGGAACTGAGGCACTTCTCTGGGATGTAGCTTTTCCAAGATCCCACAGTAGTCTTTTGTCTAAACCGAAGCTGGAATTCCCCATGTCCTCCTGCAGTTCTATTTCTCTTGACTCCCAATTTCTTTTTCTTGTCTTCAAAGTATTGTTTCTTATTCTAAGACATATATGTATAACATTCTTATTTATTCTTTATCTTTCGAAGGCTGATTTAGAATTCTCTGTCTCACAAAGCAGACACTGGTAAATTCTACCATGTTATTTCAAAAGCAAAGAAATACTATACTCTGTTTTCTTTTGTAGCTGGCTGAAGTCTCACAATCAAACACTGCTTCCTTCAGCTCTGGAAGGAAAATGAAAAGAAGCTCTTGCCCTGCAGTTATTGGCAGCCTCTGCAGTGGTTAATTATTCATATTTCAGGCTCAGATTTACTGTACAGCTTAATCAGCATTTCTCTAGACTTGTGTAATCTAGGAATGGTTTTATGAAGCACGACAAAATTGTACATGCAGGGTCACACCAAAACACTGTGGATGAATGCACCATTTTAATATCACTATCACCAGTCTAACAGTCTGAAGGGAAACAGAAATCTCTGTAGTCTGCTGTGGAAAGGATAAAAATTCTTCCAAACTTGATTTTTTAATTTAGCCTGGAATTTCTCTGTGGTGTACTGGTAAACAAATGGCCTCTCCTATTTGCTCCTGGGAGGAGGTCAGGGCTCTGATGGCATCCTCACTGAATCTGTGTTAGTGCATTTCAGTTCTCTTTGGGAGGTGAAAAAAGTATTTATGCTGTGATTAAAATGGCACATGGATTCAGGAATGGTTTGGTCAAGAGCTTGTTTCTGCTGGGTAGATTATACCACCTAAAGTTTGCCTGTTCACACGTTGTCACCTGTCCTCCATCACACCAGTATTTCTGCAGGACAACAAAATACCTGTGGCCACCCTCTTAAGTTCTCTAGCCCCATCCAAAGGTGTATGAGAAGTTATCAGAGTATATACAAAACACTCCAGTTAATAATGACAGAGCACTTGCATTACAGCAGATATTCTGAAATTAAATGTAAAAAACCAAATTGGTAATTTTGTCTCAGAGCTTCTCTTAAACTGAATAACACAGAGAGGAGTCCAAGTATTGCACCAAAAGTGAAGGGATGAGATCAAATTTTCCCCCAACATCATTTTGAGTGTTAAAGCAGTTGGGGAGTCATCTGCACAATTTTTGTTTAGACCATCTAACCTTGAGAGAAATTACTATTAAGCAAATTCAGAAACACATACAGGCTCTGTTCACAGTAGTCTGAGTGTTACCACACTCTACAAAGAGGTTAGAAAATTAAGACTGTAGCCAGTTCTCAGGGCCAGGGAAAGAGCTTTGATATGGTGTAGACTGCTAGATATACACTTGTATCTAGAGGTATGACGTGAGATGTATGGAAGATCCTGGTCAAATGTCCAGTCTGATCCAGAGAGGCCATATGGACACAAGCCATCCTCAGCCACCAGATGTTGGTGCCGGACATCACAGTGTGGACCAGAAGGCTTTACCAATGTGCTGTAACCTAAGTTTTCAGGGGTGGTTAGTCATATTGTAATAATTGTCTGGGTGTAATTTTCAAGGAGAAATCTTGGATTTCTTATGCATTATTGTGAAGTAGGTGCTTCACATGCTTTCTCTGAGGTCTGGCTTGTCAGTTTGAGCAGCTTCTGTTTACTCTGCCTGCACTTTGCAAGGCTTTGGCAGCTTGCATCAGGAGCTGTTGATGTTGCCTGCAGCAGTGGAAGGTGAGGTATGCATGCCACCAGAAAAGAAAGCTGTGGTGAGACCTGCTGCAGCTGTGAGGTGCACAGCAAAAGCTACAACTGTGGGATTCATGGAGGTATCACATGGTTGTGAGTCTGGAGTAAGAGACCCTCTCCAGACCCTCTGGAAAATGTTAATATCCCTTTATCCCCAGACTAAATGTCATAGGTTAGCATCCTGTGAAGGTAAAAGACTCACTAAACACACCTGACACAAGCAAGAAGACCTTGCTTGCATGGGGATTGCATTCATGAGGAGCCTTGATCAACGCATTTTATTTCTGTTGAAAGGCATCAACTCCATGCTGTGACAATTGCAATTCGTGTGTGCATTTTTACCCAAGCAAAATTGGAAAACTACAGATCAGATTGCACAGGTTTTGGCTGATTATCAGAAACCTGATGTCACATGCATCTTATGTTCCCCAATAGTCCCTGGGGTACATAATTACAGAGTTTAGGCATCAGATTTCCTTCTCAAAAAATGACAAAATTTTGATGATTCCCACAGAATAGGAATGCATTTTTGTTAAATCACCTCTACAGTTTTCTCCCATTATGTCAAAATGCTATGTTTTTTAATTTCAGTTAATCTCATTTTGGCATGTTTAATAGGATACATTAAGCATTAATTTAATTATAATGCAGCTGACTTTGAAAATTAGCTATGATATGCAGTTCACAGTGAAAAAGAAACAAATAATAAATTGAAATGACATATAAAAAGGGTTCAATCCAATTTACAGAGAGCTGCATTTGTTATTTATTTTTCTGGTTCTGATAAAACTGTAGTTTGATAGAAAATCCATCTCTTGAATATTTTTCCCCATTCTTACTACAAACATAATACATTTGAAATGAGGCAGTAGGAATATAAGGCACAGAAAACATCCAATCTCCACAATGCCTCAATTCAATTGTTCTTTTTTAGATTTGTGGAGAGGAACAATTTGACTCAGAACTGTAAAATGTTATCTGGAGGTGAAAAGACTTATCATGTAGTAGTATATAAGCACAGGACTGGAAGAAGGCAGGAGAGATGACACTGACTTTCCTTCCTGCTTGTTTAACTCAGAGCTCAACAGCAGGTACGGGATGTTCTGAGGGATTGCAAAAAACTCATTAGTTCTCTACAAGGAAAGTTTGCCCTGGAGTTCACAGTTATTATCCTTGAAGCTAACAATGTGAGTTGGAATTCTATGCAGCTTCTGAGCAGCATGTTTCTGCACTTACTGTGTCACCTCAGCTGAACCCTTTTGGCTCCTAGAGACTTGCTGCAGCCCATCAGCAAAATTACAGGTTATGATGAACAAATGCTTCAAGTTCTTGGGTAAATACTGGATTAATCAATGGAAATTTTTACAGCTCTAGTATTTTTCTGCTGAAAGGATAATTTTTTTTTCCTATTTTTCCTTGAAATGAGCAAACGGATAACATAGACTCCAAGACTAGAGCATAAACACATATAGTTCTATAGCTTCATGTGCTCAAAATTTTATTCAGTCACATGAGTGCTGTCCATTGAATTCCCCAGTCTCTTACTAAACCTGGAATTACTACTGGCACTGGACAGCAGGTAGTTTGCTCTTTGCTTGCAGGTGCAATATACTCAGCACCATTCATAAAACTTTTCCCCACAAGAATCATTTATTCGAATGGTAATTCCCCCATTTTTTTCTGTTTACACATTTGTGCTAGAAATCTTTGAAACCTGGGTGTATATGGTGTAATTACGAATACAAGAGGCAGATTGCATACGCAATGGACCAGATTTTGAGAGCCTTGTGCTTGGCTGTGAAAGCTGAGTTGTTAAATGGCCTCCATCCAATGCTGCTGGCTAGTGCTAAGGTCTTCATTCACTGTGAAGCACAAGACAGAGCTGAATTATATTCATCTCTGGGCTGACCCCAGTGAGGTTGACATGGCTGCTATCTAAGCAACTCTGTGCACTTCTCACAATGATTAAAACACGCAGCTCCCGTATGACAACCCACTTGTACAAAATTCAGAGCTAGACTGAAATTTAAAATGCTTCTATAGGAATTTTACTGTTTAAATGCTTGCCGCTTCCCTGCATGAGAAATTCATCCCAAGAAATTCAGACTAAAATGCTTCATCACATTATAAACTAACCTCTTGCATATAAACAAACTCTTTCAACAGTTTGGCATCTTTATATTTAGTTTCCTTGTTAATCCCCTTTTGCTAAATGGATAATTCAAAAATAGGAAGTAGAACCTCTTGTGTACCAGAGTAAAATTCAAATGCTATATGATACATTTGATCAAAATCCAAGACTTCTAAACCTTATTATAAAGTAAACCAAGGTGAGCTGCATGTATACAACCTACAATCTCTGAAATTTAATTTGTAGCTTGAACAGGGCTTGTCATTTCTTCATTAGAATCTAGGGTAATTGTGTTCTTTTGCACATAATGGAAGAAGCCCAAATTTACTGCTTGGGAAAAGAATACAGTATATACATTTGTGAGGGCAGTGCCAGAGGGAACATCCTTGGCTCAGTGGTAATTCCTGAGCTGTGTAGTGGACACTAAGGTGATCTGCAGTCCAGATGGCAACTCATCTCAGAGTATGCTTGTTTCTTCAATAGAATTTTTATACTTCTAAATTATATGAATTACAGTGAATCTTCCAGCAAGGTGCAGTGTGTCAGGCAATGACACATAGAAGGTTAGATGGGATCCTTTGAAAGGCAGTGGACCTTAGTTCAGTGTTTCCACTTCCAAAAGGAATGTCAACACAGGGTGAAGATGTGTCTTCATAGGCGGGTTGCAACAGATTTTTCTCCTCTGTTGGCAGATGAATGCTCCTTCACCAAGTTTTCCTATTTTGGCATGATGCAGTGAAAGGTACTCTTCCTCTCACCTTTATGCATCAGGGCCCTATCCTGAACTAAGAAGTCTTCTTTCCTGAGAAGGAAGTTTACTAAAAGTAGTAGGTTGGGGCTGTGCCTCAGGAATGTGGGCAGTAAAGAAGAGGACTGGAAGCACTATTAAGAGGAAGTGTCAGAAGATAGTTTAATTGTTTATACCCCTTTTCTTGTGCTCAATGCATAAACCTTGGAGCACATCACAGCTGATGATAGACTCACAAGCAGAGAACAGCACAGTGGAGCAGAGTCTGTGGTTTGTTCCAATCACCATCTATTGAGGACACACATCCCAAAGTGAGGGAGCCTCTGTGAAGACCGGATATCAGCCAGACCAGATTTTAAATGAATTATCAAAATGAGCTCTCGGGTTGTAAGGCAAAAGCTGTCACTGTGGTACTTCCATGCCACCTAAGGTTTAGAAGCACTCAAACATTCACTACACAGTGGTTTTCTTGGTAAACATGGTTTATAATTCTGTTATTACCATCCCTGTAATCTGCTTCTACCAGAAGGGCTGTCAAATCAGATTTCAGTAGTGGATATTTGCAAGTACCAGTGTCTAGTTCACTACTTTATTTTGATTCTCAAGATTAGACTGCTGTTGAGGACAATGAGAAAAATGTGAAATCTTCAAATTTGATGCTTCTGTCGTGTTCAGTGTTTCATGGCTATGCAGCAAAAGTGTTGCAGTGACCTGACAAATCCACAACTATGTTCAAAGTGTCCTACCATAATACTGACAGATTAAAGGGCATGAAGTGCAATGGCAAAATCCGCTATACAAATAATCACATCTCCTGAGCATCTTGTAGCACTGACTATACCTATACTGTGTATTTTTCTTCCATGAAAGTAAAAACCAGGATGGCTCTTGTAATTTAGACTTGGAGGCTGTTGAATAGTTGTGAGGAAGACCCTGATTTGATCCAGACTAAGAATTTGAGGGTTGTAAACCCTTTTCCATGTAATGACAAGGGCCACCATCTCAAGCAGTCCATTAAACTGAGCCAGTGAGGCAATTCTGTTCAGAATTCAAAGTATGAAAGCAGAGTGGTACTGAACTCTACAGTGGGACTGACAGCTGCCTCAACCTGTTTACCTGTTCCTCTCTGAAGATAGGGAGAAGATGATGACTGTGGGGGTTCCCCCCCTCTCCC
>VYZQ01014575.1:37575-78533 GCA_013400655.1 Mystacornis crossleyi | reverse complement strand
AAAAAAAAAAAATTATTTTAAACTTTTTTACCCCTTTGAATTAATAATAATTATATTTTTTGCTGCTTAAGCAACAAAGATGACTTCTGGATAAAAGTTCAAGTACAGACACTGTTCAGATGGGAGCTAAGGAAGGTCTGTTCAGCCAGGAATAGTGAAACAGCTGATGGTTACCAAAGAATTATTTTTCCACTTGTTAGTGAAATGCTAATACCTCTAATGTAATGTATAATAATGCTTATGTTGCATTACAAATTTTCTGCTATTAATACTTAATTTTTCCTGCTTTTGAATTAGTCATGCTGAGTTATCACTTTACCAAGGTAAATATTTTTTTCCCCTTTTCTTTTGGATTGTATGCTGGAGCCACAGCATCTATTCTGATGTGAAAATGTTGTTTCACGTTATCTCCTAGATCATTTGGTGGTCTTCTGGGAATTTAAATAATTTTTCTAATTCCATCTTGCTTCAGAGGGAATTATAGCCCCAGGTCTTCAGAGCAGCATGAAGACCTGGCAGAAGCTTCTGCAGGTTGAGCCCCTTACCTCCTTGCTGTTGCATCTACTCCTTGTTCCCATCTGGAATTGTGCAACCTGGGAACTTTAGAACTTTACTGAACCAGCTGCACACAGGTTGCCAGTTTGTTATTTTAACTCAACAACTTCACTGGTTTTGAAGTTCACTCTTATCAATCTGAGGTCCTTGGGTTTCAATCTATAATGTGAAGCACCCTAATTGCCTTCAGCTCTGTTGTATTATTTTTCTTTGGTTACTCTGTTTCCACAACTTGGCAATTAATATCTCCTTGGAGATCGCTGTGGTTGTTTTATGTGACCCATTGTGGGTTCCCTTTGTAATTTGTCTTACCTTCAGTAGAAAAATGCCAAATCACTTAGAGTACAGGTAATACATAAATCATTAAGTGGAATCAATGAGACCATCTAATAAAATCAAACACATTGGAGTATGGAAGATGAAGTGAGGCTCCAAGCAGTCTTGCAGTGAGATTAACAGCTGGTGGGATCCAAACAGAGCTTTAGGTCTCTGTCAGCCCTTTGACTGGGTGGCACCTGGAGGCTCTGGGTTTTGCTTCTGACAAGCCTCTAATGTCAGATATTCTTCTGTTTTAAACACATCTGCATATGTTGTGTCATTACGACAGACTTAGGAGGAGCAGAGCTTCAGCCCAGCAGAAATCTCCAGGACATATGCACAGACCATGTTGAACTCAGAGAGATGCAAAAGTTGACCTTCCAAAGTAGTTTAATGAGTCCGTCTGCTATTCAGGTCTTGCAGTGTTGAAGTTCTGTTCACTTTATAACTTTGGGGTTTCCAGTCATGTAGATAATAAATGTGTTGAATAAGACAACAGTCTGGCTAAAAAAACCCCTATATTTAATCCAAAGTATCCTCAGATTGAATTGATTTACGTACGTAGGTAGTGGTGTTAAAACTGAGTGATGTTTTGGTTTTTTTTTTTTTAATAAACTGACCACAGGTCACTTAGGCATCTTGTTTCTTTTTCGGAAGTCATCTGTAAATCTCTGAACATAATTCTTAAACCGTCATCAATTAAAAAAACCTGATCCTACTTTACTGACCCTTAGAGGAAAATTTTTCTTTTTCTTTTTCTTTTTCTTTTTGTTTTGCTTGCTGTGAAGGGTTGCATTTTTGTCCCACTTTCTTTAATCTGGCTTGCCTATTCTGAAATTTGGGTCTTAATTTTGAAATTTACTTGCCCATATTTATTTCTGAACTTAAAAGGATTATTTGAGGAAGTACATGATTTTTGTGAGCATTCTGCATTCTGGTGCCGTGATTTGGGTGCACAAAAGAAGTCCAAGGCTTTGGCTATAGTTAATCAAATTATCTTCTCTGACATATTAGGGGTGATTAGAAATAGCATTGCTAATACCTATGAGACAACATTGGTATAAAATCAGGGTAGAAACCAGAATTAAACTCTCCTCTTAAGAGATAATACTCTGTCCCTTTTTTTACTCTACATTTTTGATTAGTGTATTCACAGTCACCTCGTGTTTCTGTGCAGCTTGAGCTTGGATTTCAGCCAAACTCCATCTCAACCTCTTTTGGCTTTGGGAAAATGTAAAGCGAGTGTATGCATTCATTAAGAGAGAACAGCCTTTCCTTGGGGAGAGATGGACCTGGACCACGCAGAGTTAAATGTCTGACCTGAATAACTGTGAATGTCAAGTCTACTCCATGTTCACCTCGAGTCAAAAGTTTAATGCAAGGTGATGCCATTTATAGATTTTTTTATTTTCTTGGATCGCTGTTGTCTATAGCTGTTGTTATGCACACAGGTAGTATATACTTGACATGACACCATATATAAAAGGATATTTTTAGGGAGGAATGCTTAGAGCCCTTTGAGATGGAGCAGCACGAGTGGGGCTGCCCCACTGAGGCAGCAAAGCAGGAGCCAAAGGCAAGGGCTGTTTTGGGGGAGGGCTGGTGTTGTGTTAGCCTCAAGTAAGGCTGCTCAAGTTGGTCAAGGGCTACTGGTACACTCAGGGCAATGAAGCTTTTGTTTGTTTCAAGCAGGGAAAACATAATTTCTTGGATTTGTTCAATACACTGGTGTAAGTTCTAGCTTCTCTCTAAAAAGTGTGGCAGTGTTTTGGCTTTCTTTGTGCACTTAAAGCTGACGGCAACTGCACTCAAGAAAGAAGGGAAGTGGTTGGTCATCTAGCACTCATTCTGTTATATTACACTTTAGTGGAGGAAAAATATAAACATTCTTGTTAGGTAAAATCCAGTAGATGCACTAATACAAGAAAACAAAAGAGCAAAGTGAGGTTTTTATATGCTAACATATGCCCTGAAAGTCTGTGTGGTTTTTTAGCTGGTGGTGATCTCAGGGCAGGGGTTTCTGGTGCATGTGAGCTGGTGCATTCACGTGCAAATAACACAGGGGAAACTGAAGAAAACAATATCATACAAAAAAATCAGGATAGGTTGTTATCAAAATAATACTAACCTAGGAAAAAAAAATCACAGAATAACCTGAGCTGAAAGAGATCCATAGTGATATTGAGTCAAACTTTGTGCATTGCACTAGACAAGCCCAAAAATCACTCCAGGTGCTTGAGGGCAAACACTTGTCCAAACACTTCTTGAACTATCCCATAATTAACCTCGTAGCTTTTTTTCCTTGGTATAAAATTAGGGGAAAAACCAGATTCAAACTCTTCCAGGAGAGGCTGGTTTTGTTTATTTTTTAAAAGGAGTTATAATCACTTATGTTCTGGTGAGAAGGAGGCTTTTACTGCCAGAGAAGGTGACCCACACAAGTGGTTTTTTTCCTCTGGTGCAGTAACAGTTTTTAATGAATCAGTATGACCATTTGTGATGAAGTTCTTAGTGTGACTGCAGTGGTTTGCAGTATAAAAGGCTTGAGCTGCAGTTTGTTAGTTTGCTTTGCTCAGCATAGCGCTGATGGTGTGGTGGGAGATAGGATTATATGACACACAGTGCTGAGAAGGGAGAATTACCAGGCATTTCTGCCTCATGCGAATTCTACTCCAGAGCTTCTTTAACAATTGCCAGGGAAAAATGTTTCAAATTCTACAGCTCTTTTCATGGGTGTGAATTAAACCAGGAAGCTCCAACATGCAAGGCCAGAGCCTTGGCTACATGGCAGGAAAAAAAAAAAATCTGTTGGCAGAGCCTTTGTTTAGAACCAGCCATTGTGGGAGGATGTGAGGAATGGAGGTTGGAGGCCCATAATCATCGTTTCATGTGCTTGTCATCTGTACCGTCATCTCGTGCACTGTGTGTGTGGCAGGAGTGGAGGGGCTGCAAGGACTATCTCCAGATCCTTGTCCTGGAGCAGCAAGCTGGAATCAGTTTTGCTTTGGTTGGCATCAAAGAGCTAATGTGTGGGACAGCAGTACTGGAGCTTATGACAAATAGTGGTGGCAATTGATTAGCACATTTAATAAATGAAGAGAAAAATAAACAAAATGAATATGTATGATTCAGTAGCACAGTTTGAGAGTGCTTAAATACCATTCAAAGCTAGCTCTGATTCCTGACTTCTGCAGTACAGATTGACATCCCAGCAGCACATGTCCTGATTTGCGTCATCCTGCACACTGAATTGTGAATTTGCAGTTCATCTGCCTTCTTGAGAAAATTGTAGAATCACAGAATGGTTTAGAGTGGAAGAGACCTTAAAGACCATCAGTTCCAACCCCCTGCCATGGGCAGGGACATCTTCCACTGCTGGTGATTGTTCAAGGGCCCCTCCATTCTGGCCTTAAACCCTTCCATGGAGGGGGCATCCACAGCTTGTCTGGGCAACCTGTGTCAGGGCCCCACCACCCTCACAGGGAAGAATTCTTCTTAATATCTAATTTAAGTCTGCTCTCTGTCAGCCTAAAGCTTAATGTTACTTTCTGTTGCACTTTTCAAATTGGAGTGACAATCATGTCCTCCTTAAACACGGGCCCCTTTGTAGGTGTTTTCTATTTTGACAGTTGGCGTGAAGGCACAATACAGATCAACCAGACTAGTAGGTTCCGATGGGGGTTATCAGGATCCACCAAGGTGTCCATCCACTGAGCAGCCTTGGTTCTTGACAAAGTATGTGAGCCTAGATGTGGTGTCCTGCGTGATACTGGTGTGTGTGGTACTGGTGCTCTGTGTTCTCTTACTCTCTTGGGAGCAATTTTGAACAGTTTTGGATCTGAAATCTCCATTACATCTCCTACCATTGTGAATGAGTTCAAGGCATCTTATTTCCAATGCTGTAGTTCCCCCCACCAGACAGTGCTTTAGTACTTTAGAAATGACATCCTTTAACCTTCTGCCAGCTCATCTTTGTTAGACTGCTGTAAATCCTGCGCTCTCCTTGGGGTTCTCTTGATTAGATTTCGCATTCACTTGCTTAAAGCCAAATGATGCTCTGTTCTACCAGCAAAACATCAAAACATCACTGAAGTCAATAGTGTTATACTTGCTTTCTTTTTTTATGCGTATCTGAAATTCCCTACAGACAAAGAGAATAGGAGATGCTGTGCCCTGTGGTCCACAGCTGAACAAAAGCTGCTGCTTTGGAACTGCAATGGCTCATTGCCAAAACACAAAAAAATAGAAGGACAGAAAAAAACCAGCAGATAATACATGTTTTAAGTATCTCTTACATAATTTCTATCTTTGTCTTCAAATGTTTCCCTGTTAACCTCAGGTCAACATTCTTCTGTTTCTTAACTGGACAGGGTAAAAAGTGTTTCTTGAACACAGATTATGAACACAGCACAGCTTTTACTTTAAAGAAAGTACTTAATCAAGGCCATCTGAAGTTATTTATTTAAGCATGACCATTTCAACACCCTCAATGGAACTCCTCCATCAGACATTGTAGGTGCTGTGTAGGAGAGATGCAATGCAGCACTGAGAAACTTGGTGGACATTTCTATGGTTTTTAGAAATGAACTGAAAATTTTGGGGCACAATTCCAGCTGATCTGAAGAGGGGAGTTTCTTTACTACTCTAGACTATGAAGTAGTACTTTCTAACACTATAGAAACTCCCAGAATCTCACTAGACCAAACTAAAACAGGATATGAGGTAATGGCCCAGGCTTTAGAAAAGGTTCTAGTGCAGCACTACTTTCAGCAAAGTGCATAAGATCTTCTTGGAGACGCTGATGGTTGTTTAGTCATTCCCAGACAGCAATGATGGAGCTGTTTCTGCTGAGCTGCTCTAAGAGTGGCAGGACAACTGCAGCTATTGAGAACAAAGAAACCTTAAATATATTCCAATAATCTATTTCCTTTTAGTTTATAGATAGCTGCCTACTTAAAAACTACCCCCAAAATCAACCAACCCACCAAAAAAACACAAAAACAAACAAACAAAAACAAACACCAAAAAAACCCACTGAAAAAATCCTAAAATGTCAAAATACCACCACTAAGAGCAGTGTTTGGAAAAGTTAATTTCCTCATGATGTAGGAAAGAATGTTAAGATAATTCACACAAATACACGCAAGCAGTTTATGGGGTTTTGTGGGTTTGGTTTTTTTGTGGTTTTTTTTTTTTTTTTTTTGATCCTGACTACCTGAGATGAAAGTATTTCCAATACTAAGCCATTATTTTATGTGATATAGGATGGGGTTTGAAGCTGTACTACTGATGCTGAATCCAAAATCTCTTTCTCAGCTCAAGCAACAGAGAAAGATGCCTGAATACTGCTTATAACAATTCTTCTCTCATGTCAAGTGTATGTGAAAGATGAGTAAAGATCTGTGTGGCACTAGCACTGGTGTCACTGGGGAGAACGAGCCTGTCATTACTAATGAGCCAGAAGGAATTGCTCTGAAAGCAAATCCAGCTCAGCACCTCGGCAGGCAGGCTGCTAGTAGTTGGAAAGATTTTAAAAAACAAGCAAACAAACAAAAGCCCTAAGGCTGTCTTGTATAGGTTTTCCTCACTGCACTGACACGTCACGGTGAATCTGCTGGACTTGTCACCTAGAAAGCCCAAATGCTTTGTCATCCAGTGAAGTACCACTGCTCTGAAATTAATAAGAAAGTTGATTTTTTAAAACCTTTTATTCCTCCATTTTATTCTAGATCAGTTTTATTAATCTATATATTTTTATAGTCTGGTTGAAATGAGGAATTTTGGATAGTACGTTTTAGAAGGGTCAATTGTTTTATCATCTTCCTTTTTCCAAACGGATCTCTTTGAGGTGTTATCTATCCTTTATAATAGATGAGGTTCTGTCTTTTCATTTCGTATTTGCTATTACAAGGGCAAATTGATGTTAACTAAATAATAGACATAATAATGCATCTCGAAGAAACAAATAACAGGTGGAATGTACACCATGAGCAAGTAGCCAGAGAAGCCACCAACTTCCTTAGCTGGTGTAACTGAATGCAAGTTTAATCACATCTTTGATCTCCCTGAACAATAGCAGTGAATAACTCTTGTCCTTTTTTCCAGTGGACTCCACATTTGACAGAGTTTTAGTATTACAGCCTTCATACTGAAGGGAAATCAATATCTGAAGAGCAAGTGTTGAGAATGTTCTGTTGAGGCTGTCCCTAGGTTTGATCAAAGATCTCCAATTATTGGGAAAGCCTGCTATTAAAAATAAGGCTTATTCTCTATAATTAAGGTTTTCCTTTTCCTAATAGGTAAAAGTTTTTTTTTTTTTTTCTTTTTGCCCTTCAACATAGGACTCTGAATTTCTGTAATTATTTAACAGTGGGAATTGGTCTCCAGCAATAGATCAGGAAATATCCTGGGACACCTAGTTAGTCCCTCAGCAATGGGTAGTTTGTGAGGAGGAAATAACATGCTGATTTGCAGTTATAATTGAGGAAAATTGCTCGAGAGGATTCTGACAGTACAGAAAATAGGCCAATTAGTTACTCAGCTCTGATCCTCCCATGATTCATGATTGCTTCAATTTAATTTTGCTGTCACTTAGGAAGCAAGGTTAAGAATAGATTAGCTTCTTTTAGACACCTCTTAGCTTACTCCTCCCTGGATTTTGGGGAGGTAGGTGGATAGAAGAGTGTGAGATTGTTTCTTTTCTTCCTCTGTGATTGTATGACTTGGGTCTAAAAATCAGAATTTCTCAATGTTCCACTTAACACTTATTCATCATGGAGCTATACAGGAAGATTAAAACCTTCACACACACAAAGATTTTTTTTTCCCCCAAAGATAAGAAGTACCCTACCAGAAAGTTAATAACACTTTCATGATGTTACCTTACAGCACTCTACAATAATCAATACTAAATAAAAAGAACTTCAAGAAAAAAAAAATCGCAGCTCAGTAAATCAGCCAAGGGGAAGATTATACAGCTCACCCTTGAGCCGTACCCAAAGGCGCTGATGCAAATTTGGAGACGTTAAAATGCCGGTGAAGCCACCCACAAGGCAGCCTAAGGATGCCCCTCCCTCTGAAGCCCTGCTCTGCACCTCCCTGCTGGTTTCTGTCTCCTTGTGCGTGCCGAGGCCCGGCCTGGAGCACCGACCCCTGCACGTCGCCTCTGTTGGCATCAGCAGTTGTGCGGGTCCGAGACCGGAACTCTTCTGAGCCCTGCCTGGTGCCCCACAGGCACCTCCTTGTCTGAGTACTGCCCTCATGGAATCATAGAATTGTTTGGGCTGGAAAAGCCCTTTAAGATAATAAAATCTGTTAACCCAGCACTGCCAAGTCCACCACTAGACCGTGTCTCCAAGTGCCACATCTACACATCTCTAAATCCCTCCAGAGGTGTGGTGATGGCCCTGGGCAGCCTGTTCCAGGGCTTGGCAACTCCTTTGATGAAGAAATGTTTCCTAATAGCCATTCTAAAGCTCCCTGGTGCCATGTGAGGCCACTTCCTCTTGTCCTGCTGCTTGCCAGCTGGGCAAAGCAGCTGATTCCTGCGGCCTCCTTTCAGGTAATTGTAGAGAGCAAGAAGGGCTCCCCTCAGCCTACCTGAAATGTCACCTCTTATGAAACCTGATAGTGTTCACTACTTGAAAGATGTGTTGTTCCTAAGCTTACAATGGCTGGAATTCTTGCCATCTCAATTATTTCATGAATTTTTTTAACAAAATTAGACATTTCCTTAGGAGAATAATGAATCACTCAACTACTTCCATCAGAGAAAACTGCACTGTCACAATAATGGTTTCTTTACAGGAATTAAATGTAACAGAAAGACCAAACCATTTTTTTAACTTCTCAAGTCTGCATGGGAGAGGGAACATAAGTGTTGGGCAGTATGTTCCCCTCTGGGGACACAGACCAAGCAGAAAAACACAACATATTCAATAAGTATGTTTGGGGGGCATATCTAACAGTCAAAGAAAATAACTTAAAAACAAATGCAAAAGCAAAGGAACTATCTTGAAAAGCATAATGTTTGTCTGTCTTCCTCCATAAACACAGCACGTGCCTCCTCCTCATAGAGAGTTGGGCTCAATTAAGTTGTGTGCCACTGCACACGACAGACAGGAGACTGTTAAATTGGCAGAACCCTGTATTTTATACCTCTGGCAGATAAAACGCATTGCTTGTTCAGTGTAGCAACACAAATCACTTGCACACACAGGCTGTTGCTCTTAAATTTCAAGAGCTCTCAGGAGCTGTGTTGTGTCAGTACACAGAAAGAGGAGCGTGTGCCTGTGTGGAGCGGGGAAAAAGAGGTTTTTATTTTTAAGCAGGCACATTTTACCTACTACCTACTTACCTAAGATCAGATAGCTGCAGTTTTGTGACTAAAGCTGTCATGCACAGTAAAGGTTTAATTTTGGACTGAGCCAGGCTTTCCACAGGTATGTCTCAAATGCACTTCTCCTGGGAACTCATGTGCTCCCTTTGCAGGGAACAGACTGGGAATGGCACTTGCAAATAAATGTATGCGTGCACATAGCAAAAGTAGGGGAAAAAAAGGAAAAAAATGCTAGTTGGAGTTTTATATAGTTAGGAACATGTCTGGATGTGACAATGTGAAGGTTTTTTTGTAACAAGTACCATTGTTGCTTATAGCTCATGCGATTTCCATTGACTTTTTCTATATGCTATATAATAAAAGTTAAGGAGTAGAACAAAAACAAGTTGCAGTTTGGAGCAAGTTAATGGTATTTCATTAACAAACTGTAAATAGTAACAGCATAAGCTAGATGTGAAACTGCTTTCACAGGCCATAAATGCTTAATGTTTATTACCAATAAAAGTCAAAGGAGCATTTAGCAAAGCAGTTTACCAAACAAACATTAAATACTATAATGCATTAGATTCAGTGGACAGAATCAGGTTATTTAATTAACAATGAGTAATCCGTTAGGGCTTTATTCACCACAAATAATCTGCAGCTTCACACACTAAAAGAGCTCATGAAAGCTATGTCGTGGTGGAAGAATAATGCAGAGGTGCCAGATGTAGAAAGCCCCAGTGGGTGAAGAGTTCACATTTGCTGTTTCCAGGCTGATACCTCTTTGCTCATGCAGGTTTACATTACATGTCTTTCTGATAGTTTAAGTAATCTTGAGAAATAACAGTAGAAGTCTTTTTAAAAGTAACTATTTCAATTATATTCTCAGTCATGTTCTTCTGATGCAAGGCATTTCGTTCATCAAAAAAAAAAAAAAGGGCAACAAATGACTAATGAGGATAATATCATATTTAAGATGTAAAACTCAGTGACAGAGTCTTCCCAATTAAACAGTGACATAAAATGAGCATTTAGGTGGGACTGTGATGCATTCAGAGTCAAAATGGGCAGTCTCTTTGGATTTGGGGACCTTGTATTTCCATTGCAGTACATGTAAGAAACTATAGAAGAGAGTGACCTTTGTTCACCAATACTATGGGACCAAAATTATTCTGAGTTTTTTGCATACCCTGACTGGCCAGAAAAATGGAGTTTTATCCAAAGCTCCTCAACAGAAATATTTCCCAAGAACATCCACTTGCAGGTTCTTAAACACCTTCCTTTGTGAAGAATTCTTCCCCGAAATACCTTTTTTTTCTGTGTATGTTGAACCTGTATTTCTGTCTTAGACTGGGTATCCAACCTAAACCTGGTATTAGGTCAAGTGGATCCCACCAGGACCCTAGTTTGATAATCTAAGCAGATAGATATCTGCTCAATGCTTCTCAAAGGTAGGCTCATGCAATTAAATATATTAAGATTTTTCAGCGTTGGAAACTTGGCCAGTTTAGCAACATGTAAGACTTACATGGGTTGCATCACAATCAAACGTAAAGCTGGGAACCATGAAATTATTTCAGAAGATTAGGCTGGTTGTGTGTGCTGAAATTTTACAGGTGAAAGAAGTAATGGCTGTGATGGTGATTAAACAAGTCTCAGTGTAAGAGTGGCACAGATACAGCTCACAATGAACTTAATAATTTCAGAGTTTGGAGTCTTATTTCACAGTCTTCCCTTTAATAGCAGTTTACGATCATAATAATCATGTGGCTAATGTTCTGTAATTCAATTACTGCACTGTTGTGAACATTAACAATTATGTAGCAGATCTGAAACACAGTGGGACAAACTGGCAGTATTCATATTTCAGTTAGTTACAGCCTGTTGCATAATTACTACAGATAAGTTACTGTTTAATCCATAGCAACACAAGGAATGAATAACAACAATAATTATGTGGCTAATACCACCTCTCGAAATGAATAAACATACAAACCTAAGACTATGGCAAGGTTACAAAGGACCTGGTCTAAGAAGTGTGTTCTTTTTCTTCAAAAGAATATGAGTTGTTGCCAACTTATGGTGGTGTTGCTTTCTTTTTCAGATCTTCACTTTTCCTCAAAATCATTATTAAAACATGTTTTGAAACATTAATTTTTTTTTTTAGCTTTATCATGATATGTGTTTTCCACTTAAAGTAGCAAGCACTTAGAACTCCCACCATGGCTTTTGTCAGCATTAAATAATAATGTTGGCTCGCTAACATTGTCCAGCTCACAACCTCATACACTTCTTTGGTCACTGGCCATCGCGTTTGGGTCACAATGAAAGCAGCAGTGATTTGAGGCAGGGAGTCCACTGTGGTATGAATAGACTGTGGTGTATTGTAGGCCTTAATCAACAAGTTGCCACCTTCAGAAACTCCAATTTTTGACATTGTATCTCACTCAATGTCAGAGTAAATTACATGATTGATGTTCCAGTCTGTTTATCAAGGAACTCATGCATTCCCTTTCTAAAATCAATATTTAAGAGTAAAATAGCCCTATGATAATTTATTTTATCAATGTAAGTAAAAAATACTCTTTGCTGTTTCACCTGAAGAATTAACTCATCAAAGTTTAACTAAAAGGCAGAACTGATGTAACTGATGGCAGGCTTGGCTGGCTCAGCATTACTCATACTGGCTCTCTTCATGCAAGAAACAGGGTAAAAATTAAAATACTGACTTCTGCTAAGCAGTGTGCAAAAAAAAAGCCATAGCTTCCAAAAACATGGGTGGTGAGTTATTGCAGAGACCATGAAAAGTAGTTTTATCAGTTGGTTCTCCAATCTGTAGTGATTTGAGCCACAGCAGTGCATATTCCTTTTCCTTGATGGAAGAGCTAAAATGTACTTAGTTACCTTTAATGCTAAAGAAACAGCAATTAAAGGTCAAGTTGTGTTTAAAAAGGCCATGAGTAACATTTGAATTTTTATTTGGACATATGTTACCTCATTCTTACAATGCTGAAGGGTCAGAAGTACATCAGGACCACTGTACATCCCTCTGGTCAAAAGACTCAGCCCTGCCAGTCACTTCACTCGAGGTGTTAATATTTGTGATGGAACTTTCTAGCTGTTAACCAGTTTCCTTATCTGTTTGCATAAACTTGTGGTGGCAGGTGATGTTTCACTGGAGCATTTGGTCTCACTAATGACTTGCTCGTGTTTGTTCTGCCCTTGGGCTCGAGCAAAGCACTACAGAGAGGGTTCTGCCAACAGCATAGACACTTCTATCAGCACTTGAAAAGGATTAATTTCTTGTGCTGAGCTCTTCTGTTTTCCTAGATTTAATACAAAATTGAATCCATCTGATGATAACATGTTGTTATGACCTTATTTTAAGGAAGGTATAATTTTATAAGGATTCGTTATTACAGTATTATTTTTTAATTCCTGGCTGAATGATGTAAATTGAAAGCACTCTCTTCTAATTTTCTTCCAGTCACAAGACAAATTCTGAGTGGTTAAAGGGTATTTACGTGCAAGTATAACTGCTGAAGGCATCAGCTTATTTTCAGAACCAGTGTGAAAGCACAGGCATGTACAAGTAGTAAAACTCCCCTTATGCATAAACATCCTCACGTTCTTATATTTTCTTTACTGTGGTGTCCTCAGCTTATTTCTGATCCCACTTGTAATTTTAGCAAAACCACTCCCCTCAAGTATGATTTGGAAAATACAAACTTCTGTGCAAGGTTGCTTCTAAGATAGACCAGAACTTACCTCTGATCTGAAAGAATCATTAGCGTTGTAAGGTTCTCCAACCTTTTCTTCTCTGAATTTAACTGTATATCGTAAAGAAGGTTCAATTATATCCTTGATTGCTAAACATTGTAACTATAGGTCAGTGATTACAGCACACTAACCACAGCAGCACAGTAACTGTTCTTACTCAGTAGATGAGATTTGAGAAATATACTTGTGATTGATACATGATTAGGATGTCACAGTCATCTAAGCTACAAATGTTAAGGACTTTTTTTTAAGCCACGATTTCTTTTGCAGAAATAAATAAGCTTTGAGGTTTTTTGGTACCTCCTCATTTTGGATATTTCTCAAGTGTCTGGAGGCTCATAGCCTGAGTCAACCTGTGACAAAATAAAAGAGAACTTCTACTGAAAACAAAGCCTGGATAAAGTCTAATGTGGGAATCTCTTAAACTGAGCTTCTTGAAGTGCAGTTTTTAGTCCTATAGGTACGTGTGACTGTCTTAAGACGTCATCTCTGCCTACTTCATTGAGTCTTGTGACACAGGTTCCTCAACATTTTTCAAGAAGAGACATGTCCCTTCCCCTTTCTTTTAGCTTTTTAAAAAATATATCTTAAAAAATAGCACAGCTGAAGAAATCTGACCTCTGACAATTTTTAAAGTTATAATACTTTCTTTCACTAAATGAAGCCAATATTATCAACAGTGATCTGGAAGTATTTTTTCAAAAGCTTATCTTAGGTTCTGATGAATAATCTACTTCTGTCACCAGAGATTACTTGATTTGGGATATGCTTTTGCTGAAAAATATGGTCTTTACTTGTGAGTGCTCAAATTTTGTTTGATTTGCTTGCTAAATATCAGAACATCATATGAAATTTTGTTAGAAAACACTATGTATGCCCAAAATAGATATACAAAACTTTAGAATGAGAATTTAGACACTGAACTCTCATCCTTGTTGTTATAACTTGCAAAGTGTAGCTAAATACTTATTCAGTAACCAAACCAAAATCATCAAAGTTTGACATGCAATCAGGATTATATTGTTAACAGCTTATCCTGTGTGCTGGAAAGAATAATTTCACTATTCCCTTTGTCAGGACCTGTGTGATTAAAAGTTGGATGCACACACATTGTTCCATCGGCAACGTGCACGGTGCCTTCTGAGCAACAGATTAAAGAATCTCTGTATTTTAAATACTTTTTTTTTCTTCACAATGGGAATCACATAATCCCCTCTTATCCATTTTAATAAGCTGTGCTTTATGCTGATCTAGTGAGTGAACGTTTGATAAGGATTATAAAAATGTGTTGCATTTATGTTAAATCACCAACACTGCGCTTTGAATCAGACTTCAATAAAATGTACAGAGACAGATGTATCTCCTCTCCTTGCCCATTTTTGAAAGCACTGATCCCTCATCTAAGACTACAGTACCGTAGCTTCCAATTATAATTTAACTTATGATTGTACCTACTATGACTGCATCCCTGGCTAAGGGCTCCAAATGTTTGGCTCCTTGGTGGTGGTGGGAGGACAAAGAGTATTTGCATTCAGACTGGCTGCTGTTGGCATTAGATCATCTTCTGCAGGTAATGTTAATGATGAGCCTCTGAATAATTTGCAGAGCAGCACGAGCACATTCTCCTCCCTTTTTATCTTTTCAGTTCAAGTGCCTTCAGCTCACAAAAATCTTTCTGCAAGATTACTAATCTTGATTCTTTGTAAAAACTGGTAGCTTTGCTTTTCATTATTTCAGTGGTGAGTGCAGATACGCTCAGAGGGCCATGGAGACAGTGTTGCCAAACATTGTGAGGCTTGATCTAGAAATCTGATATGCAGAGAAATGAATGAGGTAAAACTGCAGCTGTGCAAACTCCAAGTTTTCTTGACAACTTGCCATGCTTTATTTGTGGCTATAATCTATTATTGAAACTATCAACAAATATGGATCAATGTGGATTTGGCTGTTCCTCATGGCCTTACTCCGCCTTTCTGCCTGTGCCTGGAGGAGCAGTCTGCACTGGCTGCTACAAGGACTCTGAAGGTGAGGGAAATGTTAAATACTGACTTATTGCTCAATAGATCTGACAAGAAGTTAAGAAGTATCAGCATTGCTCTCTGCGGTCCTGGAGGAGATCTCTTCTCAAATTTCCCTGTCCCTGCTCCACATTAAGAAGTGGTGTGCCTGCTGTGCCTGCAGACCCTGATGCTCTGTCTCTGCTGCTGCCATGATCCTCCCCAGTTTCTATGCCCAACACCAGAACATGTAGCTCTGGGCTGAATTTTGCCAAGGTTTTGAGCTGCAATAAAATGTGTTCTCTTCCATCATAAGGAATACACTTGCCATGAAGAGGTACAAAATTGGTGTTCAGTACCTTCCCCTCAGATCATAAGTGAGGCAGGATGCTCTCACATGTATGCCAAGTAAACTACAATAGGTTTGGATTTCTTGGATCCAAACCTGTTCCTTGTTTGACCATCTTCTCTCTAGAAGATTTTGCAAATAAGAGGGGGATTCCCAGCCTTGGATAACCTCAAGAAGCCAGAGGTGTTAGTGCAGCAAGAGAGCTGAGCATGTCAAGTTTACAATGATGTGCAAGAGCCTGGCAGATACCTGCCCAGAGCTCCTGTACTGCCAGCCTTGGCACAGGGCATGGCATGGGTAGATGGCAGACTTGCTCTGCCAGTGTGGTGGTGCAAGGCAGGCACTGCACAGCTCTGCTTTGCACACTGGCAAGGTGTTTTGGGACTGGGGAGCTCTCCACCAGCTCCTACCCAAACTGTGAGCAAGCGCTGTTCTCATTAACAAATGCGTTGTATTGATGTCCCAACATTTAGGGCCTCTGATGAACTCTCAGCTTTTTTATAGGGTTATGTAAATATAAATTACCCCACAGTTTGGCTAAAAAATCTTCTTATAGCTGCTTGGGGTGAGATCAGATTACAGATTAAAGGAAATTTTCTGTCATAGCCAGCTTGTTTGCTTATTTCTATTCCTCTGTCCAGTGGGTCTGGAGGCTTAGATTCCTCTAAGGTTCAATTTTTTCAGTCTCGTCCTTAGTTTTTGGGGCTTGTGGGGTTTCTTTTGTTTGTTTTTGGTTGGGTTTTTTTTTGTTTGTTTGTTTGTTTTGTTTTTTTGGGTTTTTTTGGTTGGTTGGTTGGTTGATTTGTTTTTGTGTTTTTTCTTTTCGGTGGATGCTTTGCATTGCTGCTCTTCAAGTAGCGAATTAAAAGTGGAACTTGAAGAATGCACAAATGTCTTCTAAGTGAATCTGCTCACTGACAAGGAGGGAATTCACACATGGATAACCCAAATAATCCCTAGATTTCATTGACAGCAATCCTAGAACTCCAGAAGCTCTTCTTGTAATAAGAGGATGCTATAACATCCTTTATACAAATGAATTATAAATGAAATAGCTATAAAGAAATGTGTTAACAATATATTTAACATCAAATAATCACAAGTCTGTGTAAATAAAACATGAAAAAGGAAGTCTGGATCTGTATTCTCTCATTCATGTGTGTAGCCCTTGCTCAAGTGCATGGGCCACTTCCAGTCAGCAAAGACATGCAGGTGATTTGAATGGCATGTGTGAGCAAAAGAGTTGGTATGAGATCCTGAGTCCATTAAAAATGTGTTTATATCTCAACAGACTGCGTGGAACCAGTATTTCTGGTGGAGACCCATGTAAGCTGTAACTAATAATGAATAGATCAGCCATATAACTCTTGCCAGTCAATCAAAAATAATGATTATTAGGTCTTAATTTGTATGTGACTGCTTGGTAAGACAGCACTTAATTCTGTTAAAGAGATAAAGCTGTTACAGGACTAGAGGACCCAAAGGATATATATTAAAAGAGGTTTCCATTGTAATGAAAGCAAAAATCACTGCATCCAAAGCCTGTCTCAGGCTCTAATACCTCTGGGGAAATTGCTGCCTTGTGTTCACCTTGTGTTTATAAGGTGTGATGCCACAGTCTCTCCTAGGGCCCAAACTGGTATGAAAAACACGATCCACCCCCACCCCATGTTGTGCAGGAAACAAAGGGAGAAACTGGAGCTGAGCTGTCATTCCGTGGCAGAAACTGGATTGCACCCACGCTTTGCTCTCTTGGTGTGTGAGAAAGACTTCGGGCTTTGCCTAACCCTCAGGATTACCCTTTCAGGGCAAACCTAAGCCTGCCCCTTGACTCCTGATAGTAATTAGCTTGACAGCAGATTGTCCTGTCAATGGAAAAGGACCATGAACCTGTGAGCTGATTGAGAACTGTTCCTTCCAAACCAGCTCTCCTCACCCAGGAGTGCGTGCTGGGAGCCAGGCTTGTGGCCCCTGCAAGTCAGAGTGAAATCACCTGCTCGGGGCTTCTGTTCTTGTGGAGCAGTAACCCCTCCTGGGCTTTCGATGTGGTGTTTTGTAATGACATATTTGCAGCTTTCTTACTGGGAGTGCCCTCAAATGCTGGATCGTAGTGCTTCAGGTTTGCCTCCTATGGGAAAGCTATTTTACCTAATTCTGTGGGTTTCTTGACTAGTGCTAACAATATTTTCCTTGTCTTAAAGCAGGGGGGGTTGGATTTAAGGTTACTTGTCTAGTACAAAAGATGGCATCATTAACATTTTAAGGTGCTCCTGAGTACCTCCAAGTTTTTATTGCAGAATATACTGTGCATGTAGCACTCCTGATGATGTGGTACAACAAACCAGCACTGTCAGCACTTGTGTGCAATGCCTTCACCCACTGTCAAATTCAAGCCATTGAAAATGTGCTTTAAAGTCTTACAAGTTCTGGGTTTGGCTTAAAAATAATAATATTTTGTTTTAATATTACATTTCTTCTGTTTCTGTGCAAATAACATGTTGCTGCACATGTATTGTTGGGGTGCAGGCACATGATGTGATAAATGTATGAACGTAAATATAGAGAAATAGTTTCGATAGGTATGTCTTGACTACACAGCAAAGGTTGTAAGAACATCAGGGGTACAAATAATGAAGCAATAATTTTGTGAAGGACATCCTGATTTCGCTGATTCTCTCCATGTGCAGTGCTTTGCTTTCTTTTCTGCAGCAGGAATTATCTGTAATATCTTCCTGAATTTTACTAGCAATGTTGCTGAGTTGTTTTATTTTTTTTTTCCTGGAATGACTAATAAAATACATCTTTGAAGTTCATGGGAGAACAAACGAAAAAACCAGCTAAACAAAATGGGGCTGTTACTGCCTGGGAAGTCATTTTGCGATGGATAAAAGGTCAGAGTAGCTTTTTTCAGTGGATTTTCCTGTTGGGAATATTTATCATCTATAAAGTGCTGCATCTGCGACCTTTCTGAGTATTTTATCAATAACAAAGAACTGAATAATTCTACCATTTTTGAAAAACCACTCATCTATATTTAAACAGTATGGGAGAGAAAATCTCTGTGCTCAGAGCTTTGGAGGCAAGTTGCATACAATAAATGCTGTTTCTTCTTATGGCCATTATTAACTTGCACCTTTTAGTTGAAGAGGCAAGAGAGTGTATAAAGTCTCCATGTTTTACATAGAAGTAATGAATACAGTTGTATTCAGATTTAATTGTATTTTCTTATAAACATGTGTCAGTCACGAGCACAGGTGACCATAAGGCCTCCCAGCCTGGGGTGGGGGGCAGGGCGCTCCTGCTCGGTCTGTGCTGTGGCTTTGTCTCAGAGCAGGCTCTGCCCAGACTCTGTGTCAGCCTGAGGTTGCCCCAAACCCTGAGTTCCATCATGGTTTAAAGACCAAGCCCAACCTTCTTAAACCTGGGGAGCAGACATGAAGATACAGAAGTAAAGATGTAGCTACAGAGGACTTATCCTCACTCTGTAGCAAAACAGAATACAACTTGATTTTGTAAATTGCTTTTTCCAAAGCTCCTATAAAAACAATTTTAATCACTGTGTTGGAAATTTTAATGTTCACATTAAAGATATCTAATTATTGCATTAGTGGTAGAATGAATGCAGTCCATAACTTTTCAGATAACTGATATATTGAAAAAATGAAAAAAAAAATACACATTTTCCTGGTCATGTAGTAAGACTTCTTTTCCTCCTGTTTTGCACGTCATATTATACTTGATATTTAGTTATTTTCTTCTCTTACATGTTTCTAGGAAGAGCACTCTGAGTGCATCAGACAGAACATTAAGGAACACAGTTGTGTCATTGTGAAATGAGTATCATTGCTGTGTGGAAAGTGCTTGCACAGGCTCTAATTTGAGAGCATAAAGGCTGTTGTATGATTTATGGATAATGACAGTTAATCTATTCTGAATTATTAAAGATTTGGGACTAGATTTTGTTTCCTAATTTTGTATTTAATTTAGCAAACTTCAGGCAAGTTCAAGGGTGAACTAGAAGTCAAGATTCACCAAATACAGATATGGAACGTACATTCTGGTCAGTAAAAGGCAGTGAATCTGAGTCATCCCTTCTCACTCTGACATTGAATTCACTGTTATATAAAATTATAAATAACCTTGTGATGTCTGGAATTTAGCTGGATGCTATATAGGAATTGTGGTCCCAGAAGCTTGTGTGGAATAGCTGCAGAATACAAAATAATGAAATGAAACAGCTCTAGTTACAGATACTTTTCATGGCGTTCTAATGACAGCAGAGTGCAAAGGAGGAAAGAACTGAGCAATTTGAGACAATGTCAAAAACCTAAAGTCAAGGAATGACCCTCCCAAACCCGTTTAATACTGTTTGACACAACCTCTTGTTTGGTCTCACTTGTCAGTGTTACAAAACACATTTTCCTGGTGTCTTGTTATTCTTGTCATCTTGAAGCAGCACCTCTGCTGCAGCATTTTGGCAAACAAATCAGAAAAGTAACTAAGAAAATGAGTCAGTGCTATTGCTAGTCAAAGAGAAAATTGTCAAGGAAGCCATTTCAAAAAATAATTTCAGAATTCCAAGGCTTTGACTGCTTTTGATGGCAGAGTTATACAAGGAGTGATTATTCACCTTGCTCTTGCCTTGGGTAGCTTTAAATTAGATGTCTGACAGATTCTGTCTCTAAAATCAATCCAGAAAACTCAGGATGAGTGCCTGCTGTGCTGACACAGTTAATCTGCACAGGCCAGAAGTGCCTTCTTTTCTCTTCTGACCAGGAACATGGCTCATGCAACATTTGCTTTCCTGTAATGTGGAACATCATGCTCCTCTTTTCCTAATCTCACGCTCTTTTATTTATAAATAATTGGTAAAAGCAACTAAATTTCTATTCTCAGTTGCATGTTTCAAGCTATTAAAAGGATTTAGAGTTGTGTAGGAGAATACCTGATTTTTCTCAGTGTGGGTACGCCATGTACAGATTTATTTATGTGTTTGTGGCTTGCACACAGCAGTAGCTGGGCAGTGGTTTATGCCATTATCATGAGAGATTTCTTGGTGCAAACACTGTCAGTCAAGGATTCTGCTGATTATTCCCCCATGTTTTTGGAGTCAAACTCAGAAGAGCTCAGCTTGACTTGCTGATGAAGTCCTGTTTGGCTTCTCTATTCTGAGTCTCAAAATATTAATTATGTGATGCAAAAGCCATTTAAATCATCCGTGGCTGCTCTCTGTTGTGTAGCTGTGAGATCTATTCCACACCTATTGAAAAAATGTTTCCTCTTTCTTTATCACTACTTCTGTGACATGGAACTAAGGGTTTTCAGCTCTCCTTCATTCTCTCCTCCCCTCACACCCATGCAGCGCAGGATGTCAGGTAAAGCACTGCCTGAAGCTGCCGTGGATGAGTCCAAGATGGAAACACTTAGATGGAATAACTGTTCCACTGTATATGTGTGGATTCTTTGTACTTGCAAACACAAGAGGTCTTGGTAGATAAGGAACATTTTAGATAAAATGATTTTCATTGTGCCCAACCATAGTGTCAGCTCTTTCAAATGCATATTGGATTGTAGTGTTGTTTGCTCAAAAACTCTGGGACCAGTCAATAACAAGGTAATACTTACATTCCCTCCTCTCTTCTCTTCAGGGATTATTTAGTACTTAGTGTCTCAGAAGCTTAATAGAATCTTCCTTACCATAAATTTTAATAGGGTGGTACTGTAAAATATAAAAATGCCAATATACATTTCCTAAATATTTAACAAGATTCTCTTGCTCAATTATTTAGATCACATCCAGAGTTCCTGTGAAACAAATTTAAAGTTTTACATGGATTTAATGAAGTACACTGTAAAGTAAACTGTACAAACATGTTTGTGTACTGACACTGCTGAGTACAGGAAAAAATTTCAGTCAAACTTCCAAATTAAAATTCAAGGATTTTAGGATTTTCAGTGATGTGCTAAATCAGATAAAAGTACTAGAAATTATAAAGAGATACTGGAAATGTTTTATTAATGTTTTGGCTTTTCTTTACCAATATTTTTTTAAATTTGTTTTCTTCTTTGTTGTATCAAACTTTTTTTTGGTACTGTAATTAAAAAGGAAAATTTAATCTAGGCCTGTGTACATTGGGAATTATAGATCACAGACTTAATATCAGAATATTTTATTCTTCGTGAGAGAATATTTTACTGTTTGCAAATCACTTTCTTTGGGAGCAAACCTACAATTTCTTTATAATCAAAGGAGCAATCTGGAGGAGCCCCTGATTTCTTCTTGTTGCCAAAGAAAGCCATAAACACGGGTCTTTCCTTGTGAGACTTGGTCCCGGTGACCAGGGCCGCTCAAAACTGCAGGTGCGCCTGCTCACAGCGTAAACCCTGATCTTGAGAAGGGAAAGGCCTGAATGTTCCTGCCACTGATTCCTTCTGCTCTGTAAAGTGGAGGCAAATATGGCCCAGATCCTCACTATTTTTACTTTCTTCCCTGTGCTCCATTGCAGCTCTTGAGCAGAGTTTAACAGTAATCTTTACAACCCTTGTCAAAACTTGTAATTTGAAAACAATAGGAGAAGAATTATCAGGGGAATAAGTGTCTGGCATGGGGCAATTTTGCTTCCTAGCTAGAGAAGGAGAATCTAGGACATTTAAAAATATAAACCAATTCTTACCGGTTATTTTTCACTTTAAGACAGTAAGGCAGCTTGTAAAGCCCATCAAATGCCTGATGTGAGCTCTAATGAGTTTTAACCTTGCTTTTTGCACAAAAAGCTTTGCAGACTTCCTGTGCTCATTGAAAAATGTGGTATTTTCTGATGTACAGACTGTTTCAAAACCACTCTATAAAATCCCTGTGGACACAAGCACTGCTGATATTCATGCACTAGAATTTGAATCTTCCTAGAAATGCATTTTTTTTAGCTCAATTTTTTACTCCCTACTAAATTCAGGAGGTGAGTTAATCTGTGACTGCATCAACATGAGGTTACCATCGTGAAGATGTCGTTTTTTCTTAGTGGCCCAGAGTTTTCCAGTGTCCTCGTAGAATTCAGATGAGAAGGAATTGCTTTATTCCCCTTGATCAGGTATTCTGGAAAGAGAGATGGACCTGAGCACAATGTCACACATTTAAAACACCAGCAGACCGATTTAGTACTTACTGACAACTCGGGTGCACACTATAATCTTGTTCCAAGATGCTGTCTAGAAGAGTGCTATCGAAACAGTGTTTGGAAAGTCACTCCTGCAGCAGCTGCAGTAACAAACTTCAGGATTAAACTAACACACAGTATGAGAAGTTTCTTTGCAAGGAGCTGTGTTCATGTCCTTTTTCATCTGCAAGGTGCTGGTTATGTGGTTTTACACAGCATTGGTAAATGACATGCAATAATGGATTTAAATGTAAGGTATAAACATATGTAGAAAAGGCTGCTGCCTGTTCTCAGGAGCTTGGTTTAAAGGAGGAAAGCCAGCTTTCCTCATGCTAGTGGCAAACCCTCTCCACATGTTAACCCCAGAAGTGGATTGTCCGGGGATGGGTAAAATCAGTGTGGAAGAAAGGTGAATCCCCATCAGGGATGGAGAGAGATGGCAGAGAAGCACTTGGAATATGGGTGTGTTCATATGTGTCACTTTGTTGAGAAGATCATGAATAAATTTTCCTTTCTGGATAAATTACCTCCTCAGAGTGGGAGGGGATCTTTTCCAGCTGAAGGGAAATTGTGGAGGTAAGCTCAGGCAAACTGTTCCTTGTAAGACCCAGATTTCTCCCTGGACTCACTGTCTACTTGCGGGAGGAGTAGGGGAACCAAATTCAGACCCAATTCACTGTAGTATTAGCTAATTCATCTTAGATGTTATAATTTTATACTTTGGCAGGGTGATTTAGTCCTGTGCTCACTGGGACTGCTCTCCATGTCTCCCACTGACACAAATTCACTCTTGAGATCATCTGTTTAATCCTCAGTGTTATCATGGAGAAGAAGGAGAAATTTCAGTGTAAGGTGGGAAGTGGAACATTATTCTGTATAAAGAAATATAGCCCCTGGTTCACCATCGTTATGTTGCATTAATAATTGAAAATACCTTGAAATACCACATGAGGTGAGTCCCTAGAGAACTGTGTGGCGCAGCTTGTTACTGGGCTGGCCCTGTACGGGTTTACGGGGCATAAAGGAGCCTGTCTGCTGAGGGCTGAAATGTAAACCCTTCTCTAGTGAATAAGAGAAGCTGTAAGACACCCCTTGCTGTGCTACTCATGGGCTGGGAGTGTGTGCGGAGGACATCAGAGAATTATTTCTGTTGGAAAAGACTTCTAAGATCATAGAGTCCAACTGTTAACCCAGCACTGCCAAACCCACCACTAAAAGATGTCCCCAAATGCTGCATCTACACACCATCTAAATCTCTCTGGGGATGGTGACTCCACCACTGCCCTGGGCAGCCTGTTCAGTGCTTGACAATCCTTTCTGTGAAGAAATTTTTCCTAATATTCGATCTAAACCTCTCCTTGTGCAACTTGAGGCAATTTCTTTTTGTCCTAGGATCATATCACAGAATGATTTGGGTTGTAAGGGGCTTTAAAGCTCTTCCCGTTCCACACCTCTGCCACGGGCACGGGCACCTTCCACTATCCCGGTTTGTTCCAAGCCCTTTCCAACCTGACCTTGGACACTTCCAGGGATGGGGCAGCCACAACTTCTCTGGACACCCTGTGCCTCAGCACCCTCACAGGGAAGAATTTTTTTGTAACACCTACCCTAAGCCTGGTCTCTGACAGTTTGCATAAAGAGAAGCATCCCTACACATCCTGGTATCCCCCGCTTCAGCTTCCACGGAGGAGATGGCAGTTACCTGCTGTTCAGAGGACTTGAGGAGGTTTAATTTTGTAATTATTATAATTTGGGGCCTTGCGTTGTGTAATCCTTTATTAATATTAGGCATTATAAAAAATCAGCTGTATAAATGATAATGAATAAAGCTCAAATTAAAGGAGCAAATACAGCATTGTGAAAATCAGTGCAAGAAATGCAGCTCTCATCTACTTTTCTGGTTTTGACACTTGTAGCAGTGATCATTTTTCTTTTTTGCTTACTCATTATTTATATTTAGTATTTTACGTATTACTAAACCACGGTGAATTTATTTTTTCCTTTTGAGAAGCAGATTGTTTTCCAGTCAGGAGGAAATGAGAGCCATATAGTGTTTATTCAAAGAATTGTTGAAAAGAAAGAGACAGGCAGAAAAATCCAGACGAGTAAGAAAGCCAGCCATGAGGCTTACCATTACCAATAAAATTTTACCTCATATATAAAGGTGCATGTGTGTCTCTTGGGTCAAATCCAATGCACTCTTTGTGCTTTATTAGTTTCTTTGATGTCAAAGGGACCAACTCTAGCTGTTGAAAATAATTTATGAATTATAATTTACTGCTTCCAGAAGCTCCATCAATTCTGTATATCCCTGGGCAAGCTGGATATTTTGAGACACCTGGAAGACCAATAACCAAGCTCTATTTTCACTGCTGGCCAATCTGAGTGTATAACCTGTACAAACTATACCCAAAGACTCCTGTTGAATATCTGTTCTGCTCTGTTGCTATTCACTTCTGACTACTTGTAATATTATAGATTTATTCTGGATGTGAGTGCAAGTTGCAAGACAATATATTGATTCAGAATACCTGGTAATAGAACAGTAATTGCTTTGTTTTAAAATTAAGTGACCATACTCATTTTAGAATCTATAGTATTTCATCATTTCTAGTGGTATCATGATATGAAATAGAAGAGACTCCACAGCCAATTACCCTCACAGAAACAATAATCCATGTTGTATTTCACAAACAAATGACAATCAGGAAAGCTGCTCTTACTGATCAGAAGTGCATCTGATTTGAACAAACGTTCCCTTTCCAGGGAAAGAAGAGAAAAAGAATATGTACCTTTTGAATTATTTGTAGATACTTACCTATGTTAATGGAAACTATTGTTACTTTTGTTCACATAAGTCTGCTTCAGTTTTATGCCAAACTAATAAAGCATCTTGGAATTAGATATACTCTATAATTTCTTTATGAATACAAATGCAATATAAAAGCAGTAGTCTTCAGTAAATAATCGGTTTTTCACTCCATTACCATTTTTAACAAGTAGAGGAAAAAAAATGTGCTGCTTCCAGTACTGAGTTACAGTGTTCTGCTGGAAATGGGGTCTGATGCATTTTTCTGCTTTCAAAGATTAAATTCCCTGTGGCACACAAACTGCGTATTTTCTGAATTGCGGACTAATTTGCATTTTTTAAAACATCTGTTTATGAATATCTTTGTGATAATAATTACTATTTACAAAGTTTTAATCAGGAGAGGGAAATATTTAAATGAAGAATACTGGAGGGAACAGATTTTTACCTTCTGGTCATTATTGCCACAATTTTTTCTTCTGTAGTCTGCCAGTTCATTTCCCCCATCCGTACTTATTTTGTCTCCATTTTAAGCACATTTCCTTTCTCATTTTATGTTTTTTCTCTTATTACTAGTAGTGGCATGAAAACCCAGGGTGTAAGTTCCTGTTTTACTTGGTAAACAAGACCTTGTTTAAGAGGGGATGAGAGGAAGGGTTTTCTGAGGTGGGGTGGTTGCTTTCAAGAAGATTAACTTGTTCTTTAATAAAATTGGAGGAACACAGGAACCTGATGTGACTGCTGGACACAAGGTAGGCATGCCCTGAGTAAGGAATTGTCAGTGGTAGTGTAGCAGTTTACAGTAACTCTGGTCTGAATCCTACCAGCTGCTTCAGAACCTCTAAATGAGAAAAACCCACATCCTATAGCGCATCAGAAAAATCTAATAATGGGGCTTGTCCTCCAAAGCAAGAAGCAATAACTAAGCAGCTTTAAGTGTTTTTCTTCTCCAGCTCCTCATCTGGGGGAGGACTTTACAAAAGATGCCCTGAGCCAGTCGTGCACAAACAAGTGGAAAATCTCATTAGATTTTAACACCTTGAAGGAGCTGCACTTTTTTATATTATAACCATTTTCCTTTCAGACCCTCCAGCATCTTAATCAATTAAGCACCACAGTCCTGACACTGATTCATAGAAAGGTTAGCATGAAGTGTTTTTGCAGTGCAGAAAACATATCTTCAAAGGTGACTGAAAGAGACTTTTGTCTAAATGAGAATCAGTCCCAGTGTTATATGACACTCCCTTGATTTGCTGCCCGGTTTTTGGTTCTGCAGACACAGGATCTGAGACTTGTGGAAGTGACAGTGAGAAAAACAAGAGGAAAAGTATTTAGCTTTTTTATCCATGATGGGAAGAAGGATGACCTTGTCTTAATCCTCCTCTTCCCCTCTCCACTCCCAACAATTTTGCTAACACTGGCTGATTAGTGTAAGGTAAAATATTGTCATGGTCAAGAAGCTGCAAATTTAGTCCGTTACTTAGCTGAGAAAAATAGGCTACTGCTCCATCCTCACTGGAAAAAAAAACAAAAACAAAACCCTGGAGTCTTTAAATTGGCCAAGTCCAGATGGGTGACTTGGATAGAATTTAATGAAAATTTTGTAAATTTCAGATGATGTCAAATCTCTGTTCTCTTCCTCTTTTAACACAAAGGTAAATGTGCTAATCCTCATCTCTGACATTGTTATAGCTCATTCGAGTAGCTCTGCTACAGAAAGCTGTCCATCCGTCCTAATTAAGACAGCCTGCACAAAACATCATTAGGTGGAACAAAACATAGCATCTACTTGCAATGCTGTCTCTAACTCCATTACATAGCGTGAGTGCTTTAGCCATCAATTACCTAGGAGTAAAACACTTGAGGTCGACTAGCCCTTTGTGGTGGTGATGAAGCAAGGTGCTGTAATCCTGAGCTATTATATTATCACAGAATTTTTGCTAAATGGAAATAACCGAAGTAGAGTAAAATTTATGTGCTGAGGTTTTTTTCTTTTAACTCATGCTATATGGTTTCTCTTCCACACTGATGAGATTTGTTGGATAACATGTGGTAGCTCACTGAGCAACATTAACATCAAAATTGTGCATTTTCTTTCTCTTTCTAATGGTCGGAGTGGTGGGTGGAATGCTTTGCTTTGTTTTTTAGATGTTCTTGTTTTTCAGCTTCTAGAAAAAGCAGGCTTAAAAGACTGTATATTTTATTCAGAGGAGAAAGAAAGGAAGAGTTTTGATTCACCCTTCCATGTGTAAGAACTCCTTTCAAGGTTGTGGACTTTGGCCCAGTAGGGTTTCAATTTGAAAAGTAACTCAGAATTAGAGGTGGCCAAGAATTTCCCTCCATTAGCATTATGTAATTGATATTTTTCTTGGTTTTTTTTTTGTTGTTGTTTCCTCTTTTTTCCAATGAGGAAATTTGAGTAGAATTGAAATATTTCCCTTGTTTCATACAGCTAAAGCATTTTTTTTTTGTTTATGCATTTATTTGCATCCACATGGGAATTCAGATTGAAAGGAATACTTTATTACTTTTTCTTCTTCAGTGGAAAAAAATGTCAACACAAACTTTTAAAACTATATGCACTGGCTTTCAGCTGCTGTCAGAGACCGAAATATAATAGTTTATGACTTAAACATTTTCATCAAGGACTTTCAAAACGGTATTACAAAAGCTGCAGAGAAGACTACTACACCCTGAATGGGGCGCTGAGAGGCCCTGGATCTGCTCGCTGATGAAGACAAGATAAAGTGACTCAGGTCTGGGCTAGGGGAGAAGAATACATTCAGAGGGATCAAGCTTAGCACCCTCGGGGTGGAGAGCACAGCCCCAGGGCTGTCAGCTGCCAGGCTCGCACAGACCCCCGCACCAAAGGGTGGGGGGAGAGAGGCTCTGGGTGCTGGAAAAGCCCCTGGTGAGAGGCGCAGTGCCCGCCCATCCTCCTCTGTGCAGAGGGGCCCGGCTGAGGGCCCTTCACCCGGGGCAAAAGCTGATCTGCAGCAGAGGGGGTGTCATGGCCCACCAAAGGGCCCCCCTCAAAGGGGTGCCCAGGCCGTGCCCCAGGGCACTGCAGATGGTGCAGCAGACCCTCGGTGTTACAAGGGACAGTGTGTCAAGCTGGCCCCCGCAAGGGAGGCACCTGGGCGTTCCCACCTGCCCGAAGTATGAATTAATCCACGGGATTCTTTACTCCTGGGCGTGTGGCGTGGCGTGGCAGTGAGGGACCCTCACCACCAAGAAGACCGGATGGCGGGGAGCAACGAGAGGCCTTTGGGACCCTCGGATGGGTGATGTGCTCCCACCTAAGCCCTGTCACCTCTCCCTGCCCCCCACCCCCCACGCACACTTCTTTCTCTATGTCTTTATTTCTTTCTTCCTTTTCTCTTTCTTTCTCTATGTCTCTTTTACTATTAAATAAAACATATCAATTTTAGGGCATGAACATCTAACCTCGTTTTGTTTTAATCTCGTTTTTGGGTGTATTTTTAACCTTCTATATTCTTTCCGGTTTATACATAAGAGACTTGGTTTTCTTTGCTCTTCTGGGTTTAAACTGGATCTCAACAGCAGCACAGACTCATTTCTGACCCGCACAGTGGGCTCTGGGACTGCAGCAGAATGAAGGAATTCCCCCACAGCCACTCCTCTCTGGCACTGAAGGGTATCAGTGGGTGGCTGGTGATTGAAGGAAATAAACAATTTCAGAATTTCCAAACTTAATATTGTCTGGGAACCCAGCAGAAAATGTAGATGGCTTAAGTTTTTGTTCCTTATCTAAGAAATAAATATTAAAATACTGGTATTTTTGTTGGAAATTGGGAAATTCCAAATTGCACAGCTCACCAGGAGAGGAACAGCAGTCATCCCACTTCTTCCCCTGTGGGAGAGGTCACTGCTGAGAGATGTCACCTCCCATCCACTTCACAAGCTGTGACATTTGTCTGCAGAAGAAAATCATCTGAAACGCTCAGCAGCATCATCACTCCCATATTTCTTCTTGCATTCTGTGTTTCTTGGGTTGAGCATCATGAAGTTGCCTGTCTGTTTTTGGTGGGTTTTTTCTCTGGTTACCACAGCTGTGACAGCACAAAACCCCAGACAAGGCAAGGCTAACAGTAGGAACACTTTTAAGGCCTCTCCAGGAGCAGACAAATACCTAGCATGGCATATCTATGTGTTATCCACTCCTCAGATTTTTGTTGTTTGTTCTGCTGCTTCTGGAGCAGAGTTCCACTCTTGGCTGCCTTCCTCTGCAATCTAACACACCGTCCTTCAGCCCCTCTTGTCCTGAGACAACGGGGAGCCTGGTCAGCCCTTGGCAGAATCAAGCATTTCCAGAGAAAGTAAGAAACCCCCTGATGACAGAAGGAAGATCTAGCAGGAGAAATAATTTGAGATAGCACTGGAAAGAGAAGGAGGAGCACAAAAAGGAAAGATAAAGGCAGAGGAAGAGACAGGGTCAAAAGAGAGGAGATGACAAGCAAGAGCAGAACTGTGAGGGACAGAAAAAGGGAAATGTTGCAACAGCACCGGGACACTAAAAAATGTTGAGCCTTGGGATGTTCAGAATTCAACTTTCCTGTAGCAATGCGTAGAACAGTATATCTAGACGGAGTTTTGGCATCTACGTAGTAACAAAGCAACCACTTTTATCCATTATTTAAACACAAGGTGTCAAGGTTGACAGTGCGACTTTGCCCTGTACAAGGGCAGGTGTCTTGTTTCCTTTGGGGGAGAAAGACCACATTTCCTTTGCTATGTCTGCACGTGTCTCCTGCAGCTGCACCTTGCAGAAATAATGCAGGACCAGATGCACAAACTTTGTCACACAGGACATGCAGTCAAGTCCTGCCTGCTCACATTTGCCCAGGAAAAGATAAATACTCCTTTGAAAGCAACAGGCAGATTGGGTATCTGCCTTTTCATATTACCTTTCAGATTAAGAACATAAGAGGTGCTTTATTCTTTGCCTTTTAAGATGCCATTTAACTTTCCCAAGCAGCTGATTACACATTAGGAATGGTAGGATAGGAGGGTGCTTTTTGTCTTAGCTCTGTGATTTATGGTTGCGCTCTCAAACCATTGGATTCAGACACCTGAAACCCTCACTCATCTCACCAGCTCTAAAGAGAAAAGTGCTTCTGGTTTTGATTTATTCTAGAAATACATATTTTTTATTATGAAGCACAAATTTACAATAATGGCTTTCAGATCCCTAAGGAGAAGCTTTTCCAGCCTGCTACACATATTGATAATGTAATACAATATATTTTCACTTATGGCTTTCAAGTGCAGGTCTCAAAAACTTAACTTGAAAAAAATCTGTTTGAAACTTGCGAGTCACTCCGGGGAGATGATTTGTGTTGTAATGCCTGCAGACTGCCCTGTCTGTATTGGATGGAAAACAGCACCTCAATATTAGCAATGCTGAGACAAGGAGCATCCAGTGCTTAGCTTTATAAACCTTTTCTTCTTTTTTGGAGCATCATTTGTTTTATATCTGCTTCCCGGGCATGGCACTGTGTGATTCATCACAATATGACATGACAAGAAATACACCTCAAAGATACAATATTGTTATCAAAATAACCTTTTGGCATTAAGAAAATTTAAGAACACAGTCTATAGGTATAAATGCATGTAGCTCCCACTGGAATTAAATGTCACTTCTGTTCAGATAAGAAGTGAAGAATGCAAGAGCTTTAAATTGTCAGTGAAAAGACATGACAAGATTTACCAGGGTCTGCTGAGTGAAGTCACCTCCCTGGGACCTGTGGGTGCCACCAGCCCCACTGAGGGGATTGGTAGTGGGACTATCCTTCAGCTCTCCTCAGAGGGACCCCTGTACAGTGCCAGCACTAGACATGGACACACTTCTTCCCCCTTGACAGTTCAGGTAGAATTCAGAAGAGATCTTTCCAGAGCATGTGCTCAACAGGGCATCCCAGGGGGCTGGAGCACTGCTCCTATCAACACAGGCTCAGAGTTGAGGTTCAGCCTGGAGAAGGCTCCAGGGAGACACCCTATGGCACCTTCCAGTACCTAAAGGTACTACAAGAGAGCTGGATAGGGATTTCTGCTAAAGGCATGGAGTGATTGGACAAGGAGGAATGGCTTTAAACTGAAAGAAAGGAGGTCTAGATTAGATAAGGGGAAAAAATTCTTCCATGTGAGGGTAGTGAGGCACTGGAACAGGTTGCCCAGGGAAACTGTGGATACTCCATCTCTGGAAGTGTTCAAGGCCAGGTTTGATGGTGCTTGGATCAACCTGATGTGGTGGGTGGCATCCCTGTGCATGGCAGGGGGTTGGAACTAGGTGATCTTTAAGGTCCCTTCCAGCTGTGGAATTTAGACATTACTCTGTGATGGTCTAAATACTTCCTGTCCCCCCACCATCCCTGTCTGCTCCACGGCTCTGCGAGAGGCCACCTTCGGCAGTCTGTCATGGAGGCCCAAGGGGCAGCTGAGAATTTGAGTTTACAAAACAAGGTCAGGATCAGCAAGGTACCTCATGGGACTCAGGTGTGGGCTGGAGGAAGGAGGAATCTGCTAGAATCTTGGGAGCACCCCTGGAGCCATGGCACTGCAGGGCATCCCTGCAGCCCAGGGCAAGGCTGCTATGTCTGGAAAACCATCCACTTTGCAGAAAAGCAGAGGTTTTCAGCAGCATCAATTTGCTTTGCTTTCAGCGGAGTTTCCTAGAAAGGAAAGCTAAGAAGTTGGCAAACCTTCAAGACATTCCAGGAAATACAGCATATTTCTAATTCTTATCATTTAAGCATCTGAGAAGCTTAAAAGCACCCCATGCCAGTGCAGCCATTTCAGAGGCCTTTGGGGGACAAAGGGTGGCTTTAACCCCAGCTCCTGCTGTAAGTTTGTAATCACCTTTTTGCTGGAGGTTCTTAATATGTGCTTCCCTTTTGCTGGTATAGGGCACATTTGAAAGCCCAGCAATTTACTGGCAGTGTTGATCTTTCTTGTCTCAGGCACTTTTATTAGATCCTCTTGGAACACTCCCTCTAGTAAGCATATTTTCAAGAACATATTTGGGAAGCAGACAAAGAAAGATTGGGATATTTCTGTGAAGGCATGCTTTTGGCAGCACTGAGCCAGGCCAGTGGCCAGGAGCTGGCCAGGGACAGGTGAGCGCATCCATCCCACTGCTGCTGGGGAAGGAACCTCAGCATCAAGCACCACGGGCTGTTGTTAATCAATTAAAGCCCTACATTAGAAAGAGAAACATTTCTGAAAGGTAACTGAAACTGGGATTCAGTCCATCAGTGTTCAGATTCAAAATATTTGGATAGTTGGGTTGTTCTGTATTTCAGTGCTTTCACGCTGTTCTCCTTGCTGTACCATTCTAAGCAGGTGAGTGTTTGCTTTTGGGCTGTTTTCTGGGTGTGATAGGAGCTGCGCCAGCTTCCCTCCTCACACTGTGTCCCCACAGGCAGCTGCAGAGAACAGAAGCTGCCTGAATGCTCAGTGCACCTCTCTCCCTTCCATACATTTATTTCTGCCCTTTACTGGAGCTATTAGAGGCATCAGGGCTTTAGCAGTCCCCGAAGTGCATCTCCTGAGGTGCTCCGGACGGGAATGCTGTGAAGCAGACAGAGAGCTGCTGGGGAATACAGTCAGGGCAGGAGCTGGGCCAGGTGGGTAACGGGAACCATTTCAGCGTGAGTTGATGCTGAAGCTGCACTTTAGGAATTGCAAGAGGTGTGAGATGTTTCAGCAGTGCCAACTAGAAAAGTCACCATTTCTCAACAGCTACCATATAGCGGTACCAGAGATATCTCCGGCATTTTCTATTGCACAGGCAGGAAATCCTGGCATGTGGTGTGTAACCCCATCCCAGGAGTCAGAACAGGGAGTAAATGCAGGGTGATAAAGCCCTCGGTAAGGGCTCACTTGGAAATCAGACACATGGAAACCAAATACTGTCCTTTGACATTACAAGGAAAGAAAGGAAGGAAGAGAAGGAAGGTTAACAAGCTTAATTTGTCTTTTGAGAACAGCACTCTTCAAAATTAACTTTCCAAATAGGGCCATGACCCACACACTGGTTTCTGAATGCTGCTCCCTCACAATAAATGCGGAAATAGTACAATAACCACACCATGAACTACCCGTTTTACACTCAGTCTGTCTGGGTTCAGCATTTCCATACAAAACACTATTAATCAGTGTCAGAGCTGAAGAACCTTGTGCCTTTAAATGTTTTACAGAAGGAAGTTTCCCATGGGTGTCAAGGCTGCCATGTAAATCTTTTGGGACAGAGCATCTCCATCCTCTGCAGTGCCAGAGTCTTTTCCAAACTGCAAGTTGCTCTGTGATCAAGAGGACCACAACAACACAGGGCTGGTTCCCCTCATATTTTTGCTTGGCATGAGCTAGGAGTTGGTCCCAGCCCCAGAAAGGAAGTCAAATCAACCAAGCTTTCCAATAATTTCAAGATGCTCTGGGATTCCATTGCACATTGAATGAAGAGTGCTCTCTTTCAGAGATTAGTGCAGGTAACAGCCACAGAACCTTGAGGGAGAACTCTGCAAAGCTGCCTCTGCTATCCTAGGACTGCTGAGCATCTGACCCTTTTTCTATATTTTGTGTTTCATTTTATTAATAAAAACACTATTTCTTTCCATTATTGATTTAGGGAAGAAAAGAGGCTGAGGAAGATTAGCACATGAAATGTGCACTGCTTGACTTAACACTGGTTCCAATGAGCAGAACACAAAAGGAGAAAACCAGGCTCCTGTTCAGCTCTTTTGGCTGAAATCCTGGGGTCAGTGTTCCTGTGTGTGCATCACTTCTGGCCACCTGTGCAGTGAAACTCAACTCTACCCCATGTGTGCAGCGAATCCAAATGGCTCTGAACACACGTGTAAATCAGTGTTCTTTCCAGCAGGAACAACAGATCTGGTGCCGTGTCTGTCACCCTCACAGCCCTGCCAGAGTCCTTTCCTGGTCGCTGACAGCAGCCCCCATCTCTGCTGCCCATTCATTTAAATTTACTGACAAAATGTTAAGGAAGCTCAGCTCTAGCAGTCTAATGTTTTGCTTACAGAAACGGTGATATTCTAAGTAAAAATAGTTTAAGATCCTGGCAATGTGAAAATTATTATAAAATAAAAACCTATTTTGCATCAAAACAGTCACTTATGCTCCTAAAAAAATACATTAAAAAGTCTGTCTTGAGCATTCTTGTGTGAAAATCAGGGAAATCCTCAAAGTTGTGTTTCATGTAGCTCCAATCCCACCTCCTGGGCCAGCTGGCAACCCTGAAATTTGCAGATTGTAGTCACTTCTTTAATTGTTTTCCAATTATTCATTTTAAGATTTTTAAACAAAATCCCAGGCCATTCAATCAACATCACTTCACAGTGCACACACTCTGCCATCCCATCTGCTCAAGTCATCTTTAACTGACACTGTCTTGTATCTGGTATTCGTAACTATCAAACAAATCTCCAACAGAATCCACCTTCTGTTCCCACCTAGAAAGCAGATTTTGCCATTTTTTATTCTAACACCTGTGCAGCTATCAACATTTTTCCACTGGAGATTTGTCATTGGTGAATATACATGTTTGGAACTGAGATTATTTTAATACATTCACAGAAAAAGGAAGTGATTGTAAATTTTAAGACCAGAAAGGATTATTGTCTGCTCTGGCCTCTTCTGTAACACCATCCATAAAATTTCACTCCTCTAAATCCTGATATTGTTTTAATACTAATACTTCGCCAAGGTCTGTCTGTTAGAAAAAAAGTGAGTTTCTACTTAACATTTAACTGGTAATAAATACATGTTGTTATCCTGGTTATTAGATACTCTCACTGAAAAAAATTTGCACCTTATTTCTCACTCAAAAAATGTTTAATTTTGACAACAAATATTTTGTTTTACTTAGAATGAAAAGCTTTCCAATGCCTATTCTGGCTTTTCCAAAAGTTCTTAAAACCTATGCTTGTTGCATCTAAACCTTCTTTTTGGATAAATAAATATTTGCTACCCCATTTTTTTAAAATAATAAAACATATGCCGAGGCTTTGTATATTCTTAGATCTAGGCAGTCAATCACACTTTTTCCTCAGCTGTGGCTATATAAAGACAATATACTTGCCAATGATTGTGAATGTAAAATAACATTGCCTCCTTAGTCTGACCCTAATCTCAAGAGAAAAAACAAGTGATCCTTATTGCCTCCTTCACATTGCATTGTTTTTATAGTCTTATATTCTGTGCCTGCCAGTAGCTCCTTTCCCATGAGGAAGCTTCTTTGCCCCAGGAAGTGCCATGGTGCTGCCTCTGCAGCAGCTTTCCTGCCTGTCTCTGGCCTTGCTGTAGCCCCTTGCTGTTTGCTCCTTGTTTCCATGATATGGGGCACCTTGTGAACTTTTCAGGTAGGCAGTTCAAAAATAAGATCCAACAAAAAAGAAGAAACCCCAGAGGAAGTAACTGTTTTCACGAAGCCTAATTAAAATGTGGAACTCACCGCTAACAGATATTGTGGATGCTGAAAGCTTGATGGGTTCAAGAAGTGAATAGACAAAACTATGGGGGAGTGAATTCCACCAGGGCTAGCAAACACCTGGAACCTCTGATTCAGGAGACCACTCACCACAGATCCCCTAAAGCTGAGGCCATTAGGGAAGGATCAACACCGGCATTTCCCCTTATGTTCATGGTTAAGCGCTGGCTCATCAGTGTAGGTGCTGCAGTCAGTCCTTGGTCACGTGTTGGAGTGTCCTGCTACCAAAGGATGGGTGTGATGCCAGCTACAGAAGTGTGAAGTGTGCTCTTTTCCTATGCTATGGCCTGCAGCATCTTTCCTGAACCAAAAAGTGATCCTTCTCTTTCTCTCTTTTTTTTTTTTTTTTGCTATAATTAATTATGAGGAGGTTTGAAGGAAATCCATGATATGTTTGGTTTTTTTTTTAAATAAATGATGCTTGTATTGGTGGAAGTAGTCTGTCCCCCTGATATTCCTGTGTTATCCTGGAAGGGAATTGGGTCTCTGCTTCTTGTGTCTATTAAATGAGTACCTTCTGTTTGGGAACCTTCTGTATAAAATTATCTGTGCACTCTTATTTTGCTAATACTGCCAGTGATATCCAGTCGCTATAACTTTATGGAATTTCTAAAAAAAGCATCACAGTGTTTTTCTGGTTGTGGCAGAAATTAAGCTGATGTTTATAAAGGGCTTACTTTATATAAAGCCTTGGCCTACTCAAAAATAGTTTTCCTTTAATGAATCCTCTGATTCCTCCAAAATTCTATTTTCTAATGTTGCCAGTAGAGCTAGGGTTCAAGATAGCGCATTCCTGCCTCAGTTACTCCTTTAATTTTGCTAAGAAGTGCTGTCCCACATTTCACACATAACACAAAGTATTTCCTTATGTTCCTATCCTTCCTGCTAATGATGTATGGAGGATGTTCATGGTGAATAGAGGTGAATTAAACAGTTTTTGTACGTTTTCCAGCTGGCATCTGTAAAGGAACAGAGAGGCAGAACAAGGCAAGGCAAAGAAGCAGGTTGGGGGACAGAGTGGGGTATAAACAGGATATTAGATACGAGCTTAAGACCAGGTGTATTTGTAGAGGGCTCCAGGTGTGCTTGCTGCTGATCCTCGTGCTATGGAAATTCGTGGTGAGTTTAAGAGGAGCTGATGCTTTTAGGCTCCATCTCTGCAGTGTGGATTGTGCAGCGGTGCCCACTGGAGCCCCAGTGGTTGTGCTTTCACCCTGAGCTTGGCACAGAAACACAAGCAGTGTGCTGGACACAGGGGTGTTACTTAGGCACGTTGATGTATGCTCTGGGTACTAAACCAAGTCTAAACTATTGAATGATTTTTTTTTTTTTGTACCATGTATTTATACATGCAGGTTTTTCATGCAACTGCCACCCATTTGTTCTTTTCTCTGTAATGAAAATTAGCCCCTCGCACAACTCCATGTTGCTCCAGGCTGAGCTGTGCTGCTCTGCCTGGACTGGATAACTATTGTTATTCCAAAGCATTCCCATTTTTTAATGCTTCAAAACCATAGGGTCTAGTTCTGCAAACCTTAAGCCTCTTGAGCAATCCCTTGTCCACTGAAATCAATGGAATCCCTTGTGTGAATAAGGATTATGCTAGTGAATAAGGGGTTTTCGGATCACGGCCCTAACCCTTTTTTAATTAACCTTCTAAGAAAGAATTTATACGGGAATACTCTGTCTCAGTGGTGAGCAGTCAATAAACCATGTCTTTGTAACTCCTTCCTTCCTTTATGGGTCCTTTGTGTGAAGCTTAAGTGAAATGGATCTTGCTCTATATCCCTTCTGCCCAAGCCAATCACTTTATAAATATCATAATTTCTCTCTATTGTTCCCTTTTTGGGTATATTTGCTCTTGTCTCATTCAGTGACTGCTAGCTTAACTATTTTTTTGCATTATGAAAAAGAAAGGAGACAAAATGGACTGAAATATCAGGAAGAGGGATTCCATCGTATTTTAACCTCTGAGATTCAAAATACTAGTTTTTATACTGAGAATCCCGTAAGTCAGTTTTTGCTATATGGAAGCTTCTACTTCCAATATTTCACTATCACAGATGATCTGTCCTAAATATAAAGTTCTAGGATTTGGAAGCCTAACTTTCAAGTAACCTGTAATTTTCCGTCTTCAGGTTCACCTCAATGCCTTAATATGTTCCAGATATTTCTTGCCATTACAGATAACCACAGTGGCCCAAAAGTAAAACCAGCAGATGACAGAAAATAGAATAATACTAATGTGCACTTATTTAGCTAAAGTGTTTTCTGATAGCATTGCAGCCTAGAGAATCTCAAGTGTTAGGAAATGGTGGAGATAGAGAAAATGAAGATCTCCACTGCTCTTCACAGAAAAGTGCAGATTTTACTGCAATCTGCAGGACGTAAGGGATTCCTAAACATTGCAAACAGTATGATGTTTTTTTCTCATTGCTGAAATAAAGCTGGAAGATAAATGAAATGTTCTGCTTTTACATGAGTCAACAGAAGTATTCTGTTCTTTCTGTTTTCCAATTACCCACAAACAGTGTTTTAATTTCTGAGAGTATTTGTAGCTCTCTGTAAATTGTAAACACTCTGTTATATGCTTCCTGCTTTGTCTGTGTGTAGCTACCTGGCTGGAACTGTAACCCTTGGTGTGATGGTCTTTCCTGACTTTTAACTGGATAATTGTGACTTAACCACGTTTCCTAGTGAAAGTTCAAATGTTTATCCAAAATTAAGTGGAATTAAGGTTGCAGAAAGACTTATGAGAAGAACGTTTCAATTAATGCAAATATTTGCAGGTGTATGGATTGAACAGAAAGTTTGAACATCTTGTTTCAAGACAGTATGGGATAAAACATTCCTTAGTTTTCCTGCTGTTGTTCCAAGCCTTATTTCGAGGAAGGTGTTGAATTGGCTGGTAAGTGGCTTAGTTGATCCATGAGAAGCAATGTCCATTGTCAAGGACACTTATTTAATCTTGGAGAATAACAAGGATATCATAATGCTCATACTGGCCTCAGCCCAGTTCTTCCTGAAGAATACCTTGCACTCTATTTTTTGCTTTTCCTTTGATCTTTCTTTGAAACCATTCCCTCTTTTCTTCTCTCTGATTAGACATTCGTAGAGTGTTCAAAATAATTGATTTGGTTCTGTGAAGATCTATGTAATGACCAAGTCTTGTTTTTCTTTTTTTCTACACCACCCCCCCCCGCCCCCCGCCCCTCCCATCATGGCTGTTAGCAATAGAGATTTTCTCCTAAATAAATGCAGGCACAAGTATGGAGTGGATAACTTCTGGTGCTTCAGCTTTGAAGGAAACTGTCTTTGGAGAGGTGTTCATTGGAGTAATCCTCCTTTTANCAAACTAATGGAAGGCAATTTCACACTTTCCAACTTTACAAATGGTCTAAGGGTATTCTCAGCTCTGTCTTTCTGTTAACAATCTGCAAGCAGGGATTTATTAGGGTGGACAGGCAGTTTTTCTAGTTTGGCTCTCCCCAGGTCAGACAGGGCAGTGCTGTGTATCAGCTGGCCCCCAATGTTGTATTGCCCTCCCAGCTCTATGCAGCCTCAAATCCTGCTGTGGAGTATGTTAAACACTATGGTTTTTAAAGTTTATTCTTAATATTCTGGAGTAAAAATTGAGGTGGGAGGGCAATTATTATGAACCTTAATGTAAAGAAATATTTTCTTCATATTTCTAACTGATCTTGTCATGGTGCTTGTCAGTTACTACACTCCCTTGTCCTCTAATGCTCCTCTACCTTCAATAAGACACTTAATTTCTGCTATCTGAGACAAGCTGCTGTCTAATCTCAAAATTTCCCTCTTCCTTTTAACTTGTTTCCTTCCATTAGTTTGTTGCATCATACTTGCAATTCCCTTGCTAATGCAATCTGTCTCTTCTAGACTTTATCTCTTGGTCTCAGAAAGGAATTAATAATTCTTCTTACAATTTTATATATTTAGCCTTTCACCCTAATTTTTTCGCTGATAAATTTTAACATCTTAAAAATCCTCTGGTATGAAGTTATGTATAGCACTTAATCTCAATTTTGCTTTCAATGACTTGTCATCTTAAGCAGACTCAAATATACAGTCTATTAGTTACAGGACTGTTTGTTTGCCCAGTTAATACCATAATTTAAACCCAGATTTACCACTATTCTACCCCCNCGCTAATTTAACACCAGATTTTCCCCTATTCTACCCCCCCCCCCCCCCAATTTATTTGCCAGGAGTGACTCCCTTTTGTAATCAAAAAGCCTTTAAACATCACATAAAAAATTTCTTAAAACTGCAGCTTATCTGTTTCCCTCAAAAGAGATGCTTTCAAAGGGTTGCATCGGCATTTTAGATTTTTAAGTATTCCTATGTCTTGATTTCCAAAACAAGCTGAGCATTAAGGTCCTCTGAAGGCAGCAGTCTTGTGGGTCGGTTTGTTTGTTTGTTTACTTAAAATATCCATTAATTTTTGACAAAATCTAAATTCAAAGTCCTTATTATGACTTGATAAAACTTAACATGCTTTGGTTATTTAAAGGGATGGAGTAAAATATCATTTCTAAGCAAGCTGAATAGGCAGTGCAGGCTGAAGAAAATATTCCATTAATATTATTAGATAATCTAAAAGAAATCACCATGGGGGACTTGCATGGATGGAAGGAAGACTTTGTAATTATAAATTTCTTGGTAATCTTTTTATCAGTAAAGGACGGAGTACTTTTTCCAGGCTTATAAGTTCAGGCTTATAAGTTTACCTGTCATATTCCCCATGCATTTCAGGAAGGTCTGACCCTTTGTGGTAGGCACTTTCTGCTGATAGTTTGCACCGATTTGAGATTTTAGTACGCACTTTTCAAGTCATCTTTTGTCAAATATAACTTTTCTGGTGCTTGGTGTCTCAAATACAGTACTATTCAACATAATCCCAAATTTTCTGGAGTAGTTACTGACACTGAATGAAACTGAATTTGATTCATAAGGGATCAGTGATTCTTTCAAACCCAGTTATTTTTTTAACAGCCTTTTAAATTGTTTTTAACAATTTTAATAGTTTAAATTTCTTGGTAGAAGATACTAGATGATTATAGAACATCTCTGTGTGTCTGGTCATTCTGGTTTTTTTGTTTTTTTTTTTTTTTTTTTTTTTTTTTT